>JAPMOR010061453.1:0-60210 GCA_026543865.1 Argiope aurantia | reverse complement strand
ACAGAATACATAAATAATGAGATGATGAAATATCTAGAATTGAAAGGTATTCAGCATCAAAAATCTATTCCATATACACCTGAGCAAATGGGGGTAGCTGAGAGGAATAATAGAACTCTTGTAGAACTTGCAAGATCAATGTTAACTGATGCTCATCTTGATAAAAAATATTGGGCAGAAGCTGTTCAAACTGCTAATCATTGTAAAAATGTTTCCCCTACAGTGGCAGTTACAGGTATGACTCCTTATGAAAAATGGAGTGGTGATAAACCAAACTTGGAGTACTTAAGAGTTTTTGGGTGTCGCGCATTTGTTCATATCCCTAAAGAAAAGCGAACAAAATGGGATGCTAAGGCAAGGGAAATGATGTTTATAGGGTATTGCCAAGATAGGAAAGGTTATCGGTTGATAGATCCTGTAACTAATGAAATAATAAATGCACGAGATGTACATTTTTTAGAAAATCAAATGTATAATCTAATGAATGGTGGTAAGCCTGAATTTTATGATGACTCTTTATTCAGTGGGAGTATATCTAGTTCTTCAGACAATGAGACTAATGATTCCAATAATGAAACAGAAATGTTAAGAAATGATAATGCTGAAACTGATTTGCCAAATAATGTTATTTCTCTTAGTGATAATGCTATTGATAATAACACAAATATAGACAATTCAGTTGATAATTCTCTGCCTGTATTGACTCGTCCATACAGAGAGATAAAAATTCCAAACCAAAAATTCCAAAGGATTTTGATATGAATGGTATGCCAGATTTGCAAATGCCCAATTTAAATCGTATGTGTTATGTAAAAGCTTTGGCAGCAATGATAAATGATTGTTGTCTGGAACCTAAAACAATTGAAGAGGCATTGAATGGTCCTGATGGGAATCATTGGAGAGATTCTATAACTGAAACTATATTGGGTCATATCAAAAATAAAACATGGGAAATTGTAGACCAACCTAATAATAAAAACATTGTAAACTGTAAATGGGTGTTTAAAATTAAGAAAAACTCCAAGGGTGAGATTGAAAGGTATAAAAGTCGGTTGGTAGCTAAAGGCTTCTCACAGATTGAGGGGATAGATTATAATGAAACATTCTCACCAGTTGTTCGTTATGTTACATTAAGAGTTTTGTTAGCATATGCAGCTATTTATGATTGGGAAATTGATCAAATGGATGCAGTTATGGCTTTTGTGCAAGGAACCTTAGATGAGGAGATTTATATGAAAATACCGGAGGGTTTTAATGAATACTATGGAAGAAATCATGAAAAAAAGGTTCTAAAATTAAATAAAGCATTAGATGGCTTAAAACAAAGTGGCAGGCTTTGGTATCAAACTTTGGAAAAGGGTTTGGTTGAAATGGGATTGAGACAAAGTTCTTTTGATAGTTGTGCCTTTATTAAAAAAGATCAAAATGATCTAATTATAGTAACCATTTATGTTGATGATTTGCTAATTTTTAGCAATTCTGTAAAGCTTAAAAACTGGGTTAAAGATGAACTTAAAAAGAGATTTGAAATGAAAGATTTAGGTACTGCAAATTATTGCTTAGGAATTAAAATTGAACGTGATAGGAAAAATGGGTCTATTAGCCTGAATCAAACTCAGTATTTAGAGAGTATGCTTCGCAAATATTGCATGCATGAGTCACATACTGTTGCAACACCTCTGGACTGTAACAGTTCATTAAATAAATTTACAAATAGTAAGGTGGATATGAGAAAAATTCCATTTCAAGCGGCAGTTGGAAGCCTTCTTTATGCTGCTCAGGCAACTCGGCCAGATATAAGTTTTGCAGTGAATTTAATGTGCCAATTTTGCAACAGTCCTAGCAAAACACACTGGAGTGCTATAAAGCGTATCATGAGATACCTTAGAGGGACCACAGGAACCACGCTCAGCTACACTAAAGACCATGGTGATAGCGTTATTGGATACTGCGACTCCAATTATGGAGGTGATGTAGCAGATAGAAGATCTACCAGTGGGTATGTTTTCATGATAGGTGGTGGAGCTGTGTCATGGTGTAGTAAAAGGCAACCCACAGTTGCAACAAGTACAACAGAAGCTGAATACATGGCTCTGTCTGCTGCTGCCAAGGAAGCTATATGGCTCGGAAAAATTGTGACCGACTTGGGAATTGCACACGTTAATGGAATAACTGTGTATTGTGATAACAATGGTGCCATCAACCTAAGTAAAAATAATATGTACCATACACGGAGCAAACATATTGATATCCAACATCACTTTGTGCGGGAAGTGATAAAGAGTGGTCAGATTACTGTGGAACGAATGCCAACTGCTAAGATGATAGCAGATTTTTTAACAAAAACTGTGCCACGAGCAAAACACGAGCTGTGTGCTCAATCAGTGGGTTTGAAACTATAACTGATGCAAGCTGATATGTGATTATTTTAGAACTGTGGTGAATATAAGTGTTAGATTATTTTATGTTTATAACCAAGTGTATGTGTGTGTTTGTTTGTTTTTATGTGTTTTGTAAACATGATTTAGATATCTGTTTGTTAATTTGTGTGTATATTAATCAAGTTTCTGGTTTGCTCTGCATATTGTGTGTATAATTTAAAACTAAAGTGGGAGTGTTAAAATGTTAGTTTTTAATCATACAATGCGCCAATAGATGGCAGCATGAGCAATTCTGTATACTATATATAGGTGTGTTCACTAAATAAAATCACTTCTCTTCCTGCTGTCTCCAGTTAAACAGGTATGTGATTGATTCATTTGTGTTGTAATTCTTGCTTCGCTGCTCTTATATTTAACTCTGATTTGTTCAGCCGCATTGAAGAAAGACTGTCGAATCTCCATGGCCCACTGGTCTTGTGATCAAGAGACCTGGGTTCGAATCCCGCTAGAGACACTGAGATTAATAGTATATGTAAATAGTTAATTCCTTGATTTTAGGTTTTCCTTTATTTCATGTTCCAGAAGATACTGGACATTTCTTTAGTTTACCAGACAAGTAACCTGGACTTTTCTTACTGTCTCCAGAAGAGTATTCTGGAACTTTCTCTGCTTATAGAAAAGCAGAAGATTTGTCAGTTACTGTATTCTCAGTTCTGAGTTCAGTTAATAAATTGGTTTAGTTCTACCTCTTGTGTGTGTCATTAAGTTCTATACTAAAGTATCTATGTGACAATATACTGTTATAACACTGTGCACCTCAGTGATTTCTGTTTTAATAAATAAAGGTCTTTTCATTGAAAATCAATTTCCATATCAGCATTTATTATATAATTTTTATTCCCAACTTCATTGCTACATGCATATTTCACTTTTTTTTTTCTATTTCTTTAACATATCAATTTTGAATTAGAAAATTCTGTGAAAGCATAAAAGTGCTTCTTTCAACTCCTTTATATATCCTATTTAACTTCTCTCTCTCTCTGTATATATATATATATATATATTATGACCTTATTTTTGTTTATTAAAGTTACTGTATTGTATGTTTTTGTTCTATTTTATGATATTCATTCAATGTAACTTTGTAACTTTAGCATTTAAAAAAATTTCATATATTGTTCAACATTATGTTTTTATTAGTGATAAAAAAACTGTCCTTTAGTACCTAGGATGTTTCTGTTGAATAAAATTGATTTCATCATTTACATTGACATTCTTGTCATACTGTGTTTATATTATTTCTAAGTGTCTAGAAAAATAAATGTTGATAAATAGTAAATAGTTTTTTTTTAGTTTTTTGAATTAGTGAGTACATTAAAACACACATTTCATCATATTTTTTCAAATAATTATCACATATATTTTATATATCTCTCTCTATATATATATTTGTAATGTGTAAATAAAAATTATGAAAGCGTGATTTTGTTTGTTTTCCTTTAATGATTTCTACAAATTAAAACGAAATTATTTATTCATAAGTTGCATAGATTTAAATAAAGGTATCCATACCTTTTATATTTCATAATTTGAAATTGTAAACATAATTTATTCAATATATACTAATTTGAGTTTCATGTTCTTTCCTTTGAGCAAACTGAAAACATCAAAGTCTCAATATTTATAAAAGTAATTACATAAGAAAAAAAAATATAATTTTATTAGTAAGCTTTAAAATATTAACTTATGTAACAGTAATAATTATTTTTAAAAAGAACTAACTGGGGGAACTATATTCATAAGATTCAACATTCAATAATATTTAAATAATATGTAAATAAGAACATATGTAATTTTTCAAAAACACTGCCATAGTTATTTGTCAAAATGTATCCTTCGGATAAAATAAAGGGGAGGGGGAGGAAAGAATAAAGCGACACCAAACAAATTAAAAAGCGATGTTAATTAAATATGCAAAAATAATAATTCCATTGAAAATACTAATTAAAATGTTAATATAAGAAATAAAATTATATAACTAAGAAAATTTGGAGAAAATAATTCAATATCTTTTTTAAAAAATCAGAAGTTTTTAATAATTGATCGGCTAGCGTAATATTTACTAAACAATGGTTTCGTCAACGTTATCAGCAGACATCACGACATGCATAGAACGGTTGAAAATGGTACAGAAGCGGTTTGTTTGGTACCTAACACGTGACCGTGAATTGACCCCATTGAAGGTGTGGTTAACTAATTGTACACTAGAACCATGATATGTCAAGTGTACCATAAAGGGGTAAAACTACGTCGGGTATTATAATATACAGTTAAACCTACATTGCATCGTGTAGTGAATGGAAATTCTCTTTTTTTTAAATGCTCTTTAATAAAAATATCTAGAAAAGATCAATAGATGGTAATAGCGGCACCAGAATTAGATTTGAAACTTGGAAAAATACAAGAATGTTTGTTATGAATAGTTCAACCGTTGAAAATACAATCAAAATAACTTTTTTTTTTTTTGATTTCGTAAAATATATATTGGTAAAAAGAGACTTTTACTGCAGAATTGTTATAATGTGATTTGGTCATTAGGATACTGTTTAACTTTTGGCAAATTAAAATATTTTAAATTTCATAAAAAATACTTTTGAATTTTTAAAATAATTTACTTGAATTATACGCTGCTATTCAAAATACACACATTTGTTTTGTAAAAAAACAACAAAAAGTCATGCACTGTAGGGTTAAATAATGCTTAATATGATCGGAATGTATTTTTCTGTTAAATAATCCTGAAACACATATAGGCGTTATTATGTGGAAGGAAACTGTACTTCAAACTTACTTAGTACTACAAATTTACTTAATTGCATGAAGTGCTTCTTTAAAGCATCAAAAAGTATAGAAATTAACATTACATAATATCAGTTTTTATCTATTGTTATTTTTCCAATATTTTTCAAAGGAACAAAAGATGCCCTTAGTATTTCTAATGATTGAAAAATTAAATAATTAATTAATGCATCAGTTAGTAGCTTTTTAAAGTTAAGAAAATGTGTTGCCTAGTTATATTCTCAAATTCCTATACACTATAAATGATAATGTGGGGTATTTGCTTGCAAATATCAATAGAATTGATGTGGTTTCAATTTTGTATGATAAAATACTAATCTTCAAATAACTTTTTTCCAGAGAAAAAAAATTTTTGATAATTTATTTTAAATAAATAAATAAAACCATAGGGTAACTCACGGTTACATAATAAAACATCGGTGCAAAGTCAAATTTAAAATTGTTGTTAAGAATTGTTATTGACGCTGAGAGCAATTGAGTTAATAACAATTATTTTGTCAATTAAAATAATTGTCTGTTTTTTTCTTATTATTTACTTTTATAAAATTCTAGTTCGTAAAAAGGTTTTTATTTTTTTATTTTTTTTTTAGTAATTTTATTTCTGAAACTTTGCCTGATTTATTTAAAATTGTTTTCGTTTTGCATAAATTACATGTCGTTCGAATTTATTAGTTTTATTAGAGGAATATAATCTAAATTGTTTTACGTTTCCAAATTCATAATATATTTCGAAAATTTTATTTAAATCAATTTAAACTAATTATCATTTTTTATGTTACTTTATAAAATATGAGCCAATCAGTGCGTTGGAAAAAATCGTTACTCGTAAAAGAACATAGAACTCAATATAATATAGGCGTAAGAATTTCGAATTTTCATAATTCACATATATTAAAATAGAAAGTTGATAAAGATTTTCAAATGTCAATCATCATCTTCATAATAAACTTCAACATGTATCATGTTCGCGAAATTTGAGATTGCATGAAAAATTTTACACAAGTATTTGTATGTTCAGAAGAAATAAAGAAAAGGCAGCAAAATGTTACAATTTCATATTTAATAACATTATCATAATAATTTTTAAATTCTGAACACTTTGAACTAGTGGAACAACACAATGTCAGTTCAAAAAGTTATTAGCATGACAAGTGACAATTTTTATTCATATATCATGTCAAGCTTATTTGTACATAAATTATAAAAAAACACATTTTGCAAGTACAAACAACTAAATTTAGAACTATTTCTTTCAGGTAAGTAAAAAATAAGGCCACTCATGAGCCTACATCTAATTGTTATTGAGCCCTTCTGTCTAAATATTTTTAAAAATGCATGAATAATTAAGTTATTTGGCACATTAGCTGATTTTCAAATAGCATTTTAAGTGATATGTTACCAAATCTAAGCAAACAAGATATTCTTTATTTAAACGAAAAAAGAGAAGTAAAAAATGTTAAATAAAAGCAGATACTTAACACTTTAAAAAAGTATTATTTAATGTATATAAAACAAATTAAACACTGATGATAATTAACACTAAACCTACCGGCATTTCACCGATACATTGGAACTGCCATTGGAAGCCGGTCATTTGACCGCCTCATAGTAGCTTTAGTGTTAAGATCTTGACCATGTTCCCTAAGTTATTGCAGAATAATTCTGAAATAACTATCAATTTGGAAATATTGACTCTTGGTTTTACTCATGAATTTCTCAAAGTAATGAATTATGTAATACACCGAATTGTCAATATAAAGAATATAAGAACTGCACAATTCAAAAGATTCGAAGCTCTGGTCTGAAGCATGGTAGTATGATGAAATTTTAAATTTAAAGCACCTATCGTTATTTTATTTTTAAAATTTACATTTAATCATATCACAGTAATAATGATCAAATGCACAAAAAATATTTAATATTGTCACACTGCATGTCAGTACAAAAGCAATAATTAAAACTTTTGTGGTAACATTGGTGTTAAATAAAGTTACAATTTTTTTTAAATATGTAAGAATTAGAAAAAAAAAAGGTCAAAAATAAAATTGGCACTAATAATAAGTATATTTTTTGAATTTTAAAGTAATTTAAATTTTTTTTGTGCAATAATATACTTCAAAGTTATTGTGGGAAATCATCAAAAATTTCATTAATTTTTTTGATTAAAAATTTAAAAAGCCCCTTTTTAGTGAACATTTATTATCTAAAAAGTAACTATTTATGAAATTTGAAAGCCCTAAATCAACGATCTACAATGAAGAAGGTTTTGAACGATTTTTACGCCATGTAGGTTACATTAACACGTTGTAATTTACAAAAAATATTTTGGCACTTCAACATTATCAAATTAACATCAAATGTATATTCCATAGCTGTAGAATGAACAATTTTTTTAATCAGGCATTATACAATTTACATAGTATGCCAACCTATAAACATTGTTAAAATTCTTTATATAATTTGTATTTTTCTAGTAACAAAAAAAGTACATGTATCAAATAATGAAGGAGATAGTTATGGAACTATAAACTAATGTAATAATGATTAATAAGGAAGTTTTTGAGTGTTCTTTAATAAAAATTTAAATAATCATCTTAAAATATTGAAAGTTAAAACATTATATAATAAAAATATTCCTGCAGCAATAGTTGATGAAATTTCTACTGCTCCCTCAGGTATTAACTTCTTATAAATTTAACAATTTTTGACCGGTTTCTCTTTATTATTATTGTCCAATTCCATTCTGAAGCAATATAAAGACTAACAGATACAGAAATGATATAGTAATCTTGAATAATGATCTTATCTTCCATTTCAATCTTTCCAACAAAATTAAAAACTTACATAGTGATCATGTTTATGAAATAGCCCCATACAAAAGATAGATCTTCCAATAATTTCTTCAGTTGTTCATTTGTCAGAAAGTTGGATTTTCAATTATAAGGATGAGATTACAACTATCAACAACTTAGGTACAACAGTTTCTGCCAGTTCTGATAAGATTAAATACTGGAATTTTATATATATATACTTGGATCCTTGAAAAACTAGTTTATTTGGCACATTGCTCCCTTTATACATTTCCAAGAAGATAAATCAAACAAATGGCATTTATGGACTGTAACAGGACTTAGTGAAGAGGCACATGTCAACAAGTGAAATTATTATTTCCATTCGGTGAATTGAATGATTTCAGTTGACAGAGATAATCAAAATCAACTTATAACTGGATTAGGAATATAAATTCTGCAATTACACTAACTTTAAAAATAATTTGTCTTATACACACATAAAATATGTATGCATATTTGAAAATTTTGAATTTTCTTTTCAAATGACCTCGTTACTTTGAAAAATCTTGAGTCATATCAAATAAGAGTCAAATTTCTAAGATAAATACTATATGTTCTTTATTCTACAAAATATAACAATATCTATAATGTATAAGGAATTAGTATTAAATAATCATAACCCAAAAATGGATTTTTAATTGAACATTGCACTGCATGAAAATTTTATTATTTTAATTTAGAAAAGTCCATAGAATTTTTTTTAAATGTTCAAAAGAATAAGAAGATTTTTTGATTATGAAGATATAATTACTTCCATATATCTTCATAATCAAAAATCAATAAATAATTCACAGCTGCATATAACAGCATCAAGATTTAGATTTTTTTTTTTTTTTTTTTTACTTTAAGACACTTTCAAATATCCCTATAAATACAGAGGTTCCCCAAAATGCATATATACTTAAAGTATAAAAGTTTCATAACTCAAACTAATTAATACAAATGTGAATTAATGCTAATTATTGGAAGTCATTATAATATTAAACATTTCTGACTAGACATTTATGATAATGGCTAGAATTACACACATCTCTTATGTATATAAATGGATTTTTTTTTTCAAATGCATGAATGATATACCAAAATATGTATTTGAAATGAATTAAAATTCTAGATATGGCATCAGTATCTGCTACTATATAAAAGTCTGCAAACTACATGAAACAGGGGTTTCATCAATTGTAGCAGTTACTGAAATACAAACAGTCTGTTTTAGATTCAGGAAATGCATCATGAAACAGGTTTAGAAAACTTTGGTTAAATTCAACATTATTATTATTACCTTAGTAAAATTTATCTCTTTATTTCATCAAAATACACCTTTAAATAATCCATAACTGAAATTAATACTAAAAATAATCAATCAATTAATCAATGTATTGTATTAATTTGAGTTTTGAAACTAATTTTATTGTTTTTGTAACAGGTATTCAATATGTTTATATTTTTATGCTCATATTCTGTAAATCAAGATACATAAACAATTTTAACACATGAAATGTCTTGTATCTAAGTGGAAGGCTAATCAAAAGAATAGTTAATGCCAAGTGTAAAATTTCTGGGTAAACCAAGTCAATGTATTATAGCACGATCAAAATAAATAAATTGTAGTTACAAATAACAAATATTTTCAAAAGATACTTTCCCAATTTAGTTAGTATAAAAATACAAATTCGGGTCAAATATATTGTTAAATAAAATTAAGTATTGAATCAAAAACATGTTTAATTAAATTCCTAAATACAAAGCCTTTTCAAGCTATTTTTTTTTATGAATTTCAAAATTTAAAGTGTGCAATGCATTAAATTTTTAAATTTAAAAATATCCATATGATACAAAGAGTAGTGTACAAATATTGCAGGTTAATTAAAATTTATAATAAAAAGCTGCCAGAAAAAATTCTTTTTATCAAAGCCGCAATTCTAACATAAAACAAAAGAGCTGCCAAATTTTTTTTTGAATCTACATATTTTGATTTTTTTTGTCAGTCTTTAACAACAATATTTTTTACAATATACTACTTGTTGTTCTGATAACAAGACATATATACATATATATGCTAGTAAAAGGTCTAATAGAAAATATAAATGATTGCTTTAAATAAATATTTTATAATAAATGCACATTATTTAAAAAAAATGTGAGTAGAGGTTATTGGCTAAGTCAAATAAAAATAATTCGGTAACAGAATTATATATTAACAATTTATATATTAATTGAAATGAATAAATTTATTTAAAGACATGATTTTATGGAGTAAAACTTTTACACAAGACCTTTTAAAAACTACAAAAAAAATCTAATTGTAGAATGAAAACTTGTATTATCTACATAATTCTAATTTCCTCCCATTTAACTAAATATTTTTAATTCCAACAATATATAAAATTGATATTTTAATATAACATATAAAATGCAAATATAAAAATAAGAAAATATATACTATTTAAAGAAAATACAGAAAAAAAAAATCACTTGAAAAAATGCAAATAATAATAATATGCAATGATTATTCTACCAAAATAACAATTTGATAAATGTCTTGACATATTAGCATATGCAACAAATGCCTAAATAATGAAGGTCCAATTATTAAAAATATTAGACTAAGCAATTTATATTCTCAAATAAAATGTAAGTAATTACAAATTGAAATAGTTTTTCCTTCGTTAAAAGCTATTTTAAATTACAAGCATCTCTTTTCTAAATAAATGATTATCTCAAAATATTCACAATTTCAATGAGCCACAATGGAATGGATGAAGTAAAGAAATATTGGAATGCCATAATAAAAGTAACAGAACAAGCTTTTTAAAAATATAGTATTTTGAATTTTTCTTTTACTATTCTGATTAAATAACTCAAATTCATATTATATAAAAGAAGACTACAATATAATCAATTTGGAAATGAAATATAATCAATTTTAAGACCTGCACAAAATATGCAATACTAATTAGATGCAATTATGCAATTTAGAATACTACTGAAAACTAAACATCAGAAAGCATTAAAAGACCACACAAATAAATTCTTTAAAATGAATTATTAATTTTGGTAAAATGCAGAAGTAGAATTTTTCTTGCTACTTTGCAAGATTAAAAAAAAATCTAATACTGCATTTAACCAAATTTGAGCTTCCAATTATAAACAATATTCTATGAAGAATTCACTCGGCTTAAATAATAACATGACATTCTTACGAAAAACATAATTAATACACACACTACTCATATAACATATAACCACATAATGCTAATTTTCAATAGAATCTTTCATTTGAAATAAAAGTTAGCAAATAGATTTTAAAGAAATTGTATGGTAATGCATAAATACAGACTCTTCAAATAAGAAGGCATTTTTAAATTTAGAAGTATATTAAATTCTTCACTTGTTTTCAGAGGCTATATATACAATTATAATTCTCAACAAATTTCACTTCAAAATTTGGGAAAATTAACAAATACATAACATGAAACAGACATATAAAATCTTTACAAACAGCAAAACATGAAATAATGCATTTCAAAAATTGATTTAATAGGAGAAATGCATTAAAAAATTTCATTTCTTATAAATTTTTGAATTTGCTATAATATTATTATAATTCACATATATATCCAATTTATTGAAATGTAAATATACAACCATAATAAAATTCCCTTATTAATACATTTTAATTTCATTAATTTGTGAGTATTTCATTCTTAAGCTCTAAATTGAAGTTATGTTAAAATTAATTAGATAAGAACACAAAATACAAAAAGCAAATAAAATAGAAACAAATAAGTGGAAAGTTAAGTAACTAAGTATGGAAAATTAATTTTTCTATATTATATCAGCAAGTTCTTAAACAATTATATGAAGCATTAGTTTTATGAGCATGATTAAAAAATTAAAAAAGAATGATAGCAATACAGCAATTAAAGTAAAGTAGTAAAATAATTCATACCAAAAATTATTAATGAACCTCCTTTCTTCTACTACTACTACTTCATGAAATGATTAAAACATATTCAAGCATTGGATTAAAATATGATTTTATTTTAATTTTTCTAATATTATACCAAAAATTAAATTTTTAAGAGATCCATCCAAATTTTATATAAAAAGTGAAAAATTGCACCTGCATTTGTACAAAAAATACTTTGCACATTACAAATGAAATATCTAAAATAAAATATATGGGGTTGAAAATATATTTAATTAGATAGGATATGTTTATGTATGGAATTGGAAGCCTATGCATTGATACAAAATTGATTTAAGTAAGTATTAAGTTCAGTATTTTTTTTAACTTTTTCTCATTCAAAGTCTCACCTTTGATCCCCCCCCCAAATATTTATGATTTATTTATTTATTTTTGGTATAAAGGTATCTTTATAATATCATGTACACAGCAGCATAGAAAACAAGAACAAAGATTAAAACTGTCTTTTAAAACTAAAGAAAAGACATTTATCAAAAATGAAAACATTTTCTATAATTTATTAAAAAAACTTTTAAATATCTCATTCCAAAAATTTTTTGCAATTGTTTTTAATAGCTAATATTTAAAAATTAGACATAAAAATGAATTCACAAGTTGTAAAAATGCCTTAATACAATATTTGGGGTTAAAACCCATAGATTAGGAAGCCTAGATTTAGAATACAAATTAAAGAAAAAGCAACAGAAAAATATGGTATTTACAATACACAGAAAACAGAAAGGAAGCTCTACAATAGTAAAGAAAAATATTATATACTAATAAATAGCTAATAAAATTTGTGTAATGATAAGTATGTAACAAAACCGAAGATTTAAGTGTCAATAGTAAGCATAGGAATTCAAATATTAAAATAAATATTCAATTTATATAATGTAAAAATTTACTTTCCACCAATAAATTTTTCATAAAAAATGATTTATAAAAGTTTTATTATCTGAATCTATCACATATAAATGTTAGCTGCTTCTTTGGATCAATATAATTTCTTTGGATAAAAACCAGGTATATATATATCAAACTCTCATAGCAAATACCATATACAAAATGGGAGGAAGGCAAGCTTTATTCACTATATTTGCATATACTGGTGAAAATTCATTTTAAAAATTAATCTTTCATAATCATGTTTCTAAACTACATCACATGGAAAAAAAACAGCAATGAGTATATTTTATAAGGGGGAAAAAAACAGAAAATGTTTAAATAATTATAGAAATAAACTGAAGCATTAATCATATCATTAGAATTAAGATGACAAAGTTAAATACCTAAGCCTATTTTAGGAGAAACCTTTTCTAAAAATATAGGTAAACTTAATACACAACAATTTATATTCCAAGTGTAGTTTTTCAAAAATTAAAGAGGCATCGATATTCAAAATTGACCAAAACTTTGCAAATAATTCATACGAATATATTTAAATAACAACATATGCTATTCATTAACAAATTTAAATGTGAAACAACCCTTTTATATATAAAAAGGTAGAGTTACAAGAAAATGCATTTTAAATAAAATGAATAAAAATGCAATAAACTAAATTCCAATAACTTTTTAATTACTTTTAAAATAATTACTAGTGAAACCAATTCAAAAGTTTTTAAAAACTGAATCAATTTTATCACAGCAGTTTATATTTTATTTCACATTTTTACAAAATCATTCACTTCATAAAAATATCTCATGATTGTATATTAAAGAGAAACTATAATAAGCATCATTCTACTTATATATTTTAATTAATATAACAAAGAAATTTAATTCTCAAATCAAAGAATTTTTTAAATTCAGAAATCAATAAAATTATAATTTTTTAAAAAAATCTTTAAAATTTGTGATGTAAAAATGGACAGTATTAGGATAATTTTTTTAATAATTAATAACTACTTATAAAAAGATTACATAATCATAATTTCAAACAGAATGAAACACTTCAGTAAATATATAATGATAAACTAAAATAGTAAAATATCAAAATGTTACAAAAATAGCAAAATAAAGCTATATTTATCATGAAAGAAATTAAAGATACTAAATAGAATTTCAAACTAAAAGAATATTATTCATAATGTCTGTACAATAACAATGGGAGAGAAATACAAATATTGCTTCCTCATCAAACTGAAACCTCTCCATAAATAGGCTTATCACAGGAAGAAATATATAATCTCCTTTGAGGAATAATTTATTTTATACTAGCTTTCTTCAAGACTTATTATTTGCAGTAAGCCACATTAGACCTTCATAGAGACCATCACCGGTTGTAGCACATGAAGGCTGAACATACCATACTCGATCTTGTATTCTAGTAAGACCTAACTTCTCCTGCACTTCATGAGGTTTCATAGCTATCAAAAGAAAAAAAAATTATACTCAATACATATCATAGAAAAAGTAACAAAAAATGATTTTTAAATTATATGATTAAATTAAAATATACATATTTAAATTAAAAAATAGGATTAGTTAATTTAATAAGAAATTGTACTATAATAATGTAATAAGTATTATAAGAATGTAACAATTTTAAGTGCAATTGTTTATACATGTAATGATATTTTTAAATCTAATTTAAATCTTAATTCATATCCAAATTTTTATCTTGATTTAACCCATATTGACATTATTCTAGGGTGTTCTCTTGTTTTTTGGACCAGTTCCACCTTTTTTTTATTTAATTCTACTCCAGCTCTGCAAAAGTGTTTTAATCAGCAGGTACTCATGCTCAGAGTGTTCGGATAAAAATTTTAATGCTCGCAACATTCTTTTAAAGATACCCATATTTCCCTTTCCTAAATCAACACATGTCAAAGAAATCCTTATCAAAATTTCATTATAAAATCACAGAGAAAAAAATTTCTGTCTCTTTTTCGCTCTTGTGTCAGAATGTGAACTGACATGTTTCCTACCACTTATTCTTGTACATAAATATCTTTGTACCTTTCATGATGGAATAAATCGAGTTTAAAACTATAAAAGTCTCTTCTCCTTGGCCACGCAACTGCTATAAAATATGTTTAAATATATATATGAAATGATATCTCTGAATCTAAAAAAATCTTAATTTTCTAATTTTAATTTAACCTATATTAACTTCATTCTAAAATTGTCTCTTATTTCCTGATCCAGTTCCACCTTTTTTATTTAATTAATGCCCTACAAGCTCTATAAAGCTGCTTTAATCAGCATTTTCACACACTCATAATGGAGGAATAAAAATCTATCATGCTAAACAAATTCTTTTAAAAGATACCTATATTTCTCTTTAAACATGTCAAAGAAATCCCTATCTGAAACTTATAAAATAAAATAACTGGGGGAAAATATTTCACTCTCTTTCGAGTTGTTGACTGATGTACCTCGTTGCTTCTTTCTTGTACATAAATTATGACTCCAGGCATGGAATAAGGTAGAGTTTTAAAAATTCTAAAGAGTCTTTTTTTCTTTGGCCATGAAACTATTATAAAAAAATATTTTTATGCACACGCACACACATACACATGTAATGATATCTCTAAGTAAAAATAAAATCCTTATTAATTTCCTAATTTTTATCCTAATTTAGCCCATATTAACTTCATTCTAAAATGTTATCTTATTTCCTGATTTAATTCCACTTTTTTTGTTTAATTAATGTGACAGAAGCTCTGTAAAAATGCTTAAATCAGCGGTTCTCACACACTGAGTGAAGGGATAAAAATCTGTCAACCTAAACAATTTCTTTTAAAAAATATAATTCCCTTACCTAAGTCATGTAAAGGAATCTTGTAAGGGGTGTAAAGAAATCCCTATAAGAATTTCAAAGCATATAACCATAGGGATAAATATTTTGTTCACTCTTTTCGCTCTTGTGTTGTAGATTGACATGCCTTGTCAGTGCTTCTTGTACATAAAATATGCCTCCCGGGATGCAATAAAAGGAAAATTTTAAAATTTCATGTGTCTTTAAGTTAAATGTCAAAATTTAAAAAAATTAAAGAAAAACTTCACTTACATCTCAAAAGTCAGGCTCTAGCCTCCCTTGTTGAGGATAAAACTAACTTGTAAGAGGAATTTTCTTTGAGAAAGAATTTGTGATACTTTCCCTATTGGCAACTTTTTTTATTGTCCCCCCCCCCAGCATTATTATATTTATTGTTCACACATGTTAGCCGAGTCCTGGGTGCTGTTAAGCATAAAAATCATGGTACTACAGACACCAATATTTTTGAAGACAGAAAATATCTTTGTTTTCGATCAATTTACTGTAGCAAATCACAAGATTTAAAAATTGATCTAGTGAATATATGTAATATTTTTGAATAAAAATTAGATTAATCTAAGTTCAGAACATTACTAAAACTATAACAGTACAATTTTGGAGCTGCTCATGCATTTCACAAAATAGACTGATAAAAATTTTATGCATTCCATGCAAGTTTCAATACATTGCAAATTATTATAAATGATATTCTCACTAAAATAGCTCAAAATAGGCTTCAAAACAAAATGATCCTTAGATAGCACAGAAATATATCCAGAAAATTAGATTTGGATCACATAATGAAAAAGCCAAATTCAACTGCACTAACATAATAAGGGCCAACTATCATTATGAGTTGGTTAATCTATTTTTTTTTCTATTAAAATATAATGAGTTGTCCATTTGTGGTTATGTCAGTTTGTAATATAATATTTATCTAATATAGTTAAAAAGCCCTTAAAAAAACTTTCTTGTATATGTAGTATAGAAAAAGTATTGTAATTGTCAAACAAACTTAAACTTGAGATTTTGACTAAACTCCATGTTTCAGACTTCCTAAAGTTTGAAAAACATAATTTTGCCATAATGTCGGTGAATAAGATAACTGAAAAAAGCTTTGGCATAGAAGGATGAAATTTGATATACGGTGAAACAAACAAACATTATTACAAACTTGTACATTTCTATCAAATTTTGAATAAAATCCATTCACGGGAAGTCTATCTGTTCAGCTGTTGGAATATAATTTAATATTAATATGAAACAAAGAGAACTAGAAAAATGACATCTGGTATACGAATTAATCTGAAATATAGATATCTATCATAATTTAGAAAAAAAAGCTGTCAATGGAATAACCTTATTTCCATCTGTATTTTTACAAGCATGTAAACGCAATAACTCAAAGAAAAAAAAAGGTACAAATATATGAAATTTAATATGTGATTTTGTGACTACAATTGGTTGGAAAAACCCATCTAAAACATAGATTCTATTTTCAGATATTATTAACTGCATTCTAAGGATTAATTATCAAAAAAATTGTCAAGGATCATAATTTCAGTAAATATGCAAAATTCATGCCAAAGAACAATGTTTTTTAACCACTGCTCATTAATGCCATGCAAAACATTCATGACTTTGCCCAACTATATGCAAGGAAAGGAGGATAACATCTTTATCAAAAAATATAGGGGAAAGCTTTGAGAAGACTAATCCCACTGGTTGTAATATGAAATGCACCACTCGGTATCAGGGCATGGACAAAAAAAAATTATAAAATTCATTTTGAATATTTAAATTAAATATTTTTTCCATGCTTATATATATCACATATGTTCTAGTATCCTTACATGTAAAACTTTCCATATTAACATAGTAAAAAAAAAAAATGTTAATATGTGGTTCAAAGCAAGTTGCTGACATATGCAAATAGCAAATTATAATCCAATTCAAAGATTTATACTTTGACCATCAGATTCTTTCTGTGTTTTGTTTGAGCCAGAATTAAATTTAAAATAGCTCTATTTACAAAAACAGAATTATGTCATTTGAGATTAATTCTTTCAGAGCAGAAGGTAATCATTTAATTTAAAACATGTACAACCAGAATAATAGGTGACATAGAAAGAAAATTCTTCTAAGCATTCTGATAATATTTTGATACTCCATTTGCACAATGGGCTATCCAATTAGAAAATAAATAAAAATCTGGGGAAAATTTGGGAAGATCAATATACTTCCTCCCCTCTATAGGATGGATCAGTCCCAACCATCAGTCTTTCAGATCACGATCTCTGTGGGGTAAACTAATACTCCTATTAAAATCCTATAAAGGGTTAACATATACTCACTAGGCATACCTTAAATTTTTTTACAATTTAAAATAATAACTATTAAGAATGTTCGAATATTTTTTGAGTTGCAACAAGTTTGGTCCAGTCATATTTGATACTGCTGCTTTGGAATAACCATCCCAATTAAGTAACTGGTTTTATCTAATCTTGGTTAACTTTTCTTTTTTATTGGTTTTTCTTTCTTGATATATCTGGTAAACAAAGTTTTATGCCTAACCTTTTGATTTATTACTTCCAATGTGCAGGGAAATGAAAAAAAAAAAATGTTTTCTTTGATTTTTCCAAGTTTTTTTTCTTCTTCAAAATTAAGCATAATTAGCTGCAAAATTATTTTCAAATTCAAACATATTTTACAACACTATGTACTCTAAGTAAGTGGAAAGTCAGAAGAATATAAATAAAATTATTGAAAAGTTCTATAATATTTTTATTTAATAAAAATGATAATACAAAAGATACAATAATTTCCATATATGTGAAAATTAGTTTTTAATTAATTAAAAAATTAGTAAAGTGTCAAGAAATCTTCATTAAAAATTTCTTTATATGTCATAATTTTTGTGTGTAAAATCTGAAGAAAAACCACTTAGTAACTAATATTTCTATACATAAAGCTATTTTTGAATTTTGCTGTTACTTATTCACAAGAAGATTATATTAAAAATCCTGCTCTTTCTTAATTTTTTCTAGGTGGTTACAGCTACTAACTTAAGATGCAAAATAATAAATAAAGGATTTTCAGAATTAATGTAAGATTTGAATTTATCATCATTCGTGTTTTCACTGTTGAATAATATTTAAAAATTAATGAAAGTCTGGTGGCTACAGTTAAAAATTTTGAGAATTTTTGCCCTAGATCGTGTGATTGAAAACCATTGAATTTCTTTTTGGGGGTTATTTGAAGTCAAAGTTCTATGCTACAAGCATGTATACACTGAAGAAAGAAATTAAATGCTGCATCAATGAATTTCAGACAGATATTTGCAAAATAGTTATGAAAAATGTTGACAAAAGTAAACGAATGTGCAACAAAGCCATGGAGGCTATTTGCCTTATGTGGCATTCCATACATAACCTTATTCAGCATACTTCACGATTCAATAAAAATATAACAATTTAAAGAAAAAAAAAAAACTGTGTTCTTCATTTAATTGAAATCTTGTGCTAACAAATTGTTTGTAATGCTCCCTTTTTACTATTCCTAAACTATTTGTCAAATAATTTTTAAAATAGCATTGTCAACACTTCATTGCACAAATGGTGGCAAATTCAAATCTTGCATTAATTTTGGGACACCCTTTATAAAAGCAATATGAGAATATACTTACCATTTGGTAAATCTTGCTTATTAGCAAAAATAAGAACAACAGCATCTCTCATTTCTCTATCATTGATTATTTTATGTAATTCTAACTTTGATTCTTCCATTCGTTCTCTATCTGCACAATCTACAACAAAAATTAATCCTTGTGTACCGGCATAATAATGTCTCCAAAGAGGTCGTATTTTATCTTGTCCACCAACATCCTAGAAAACATTCATAATCCATTAGACCCTTTTATTTTTAAAAGCTCGAATGATTAATAAAGAATTCCATACATTTATAAATCCTAAATAATTCAGTACTATGATAAACAAAGGCTTAAAATAATTTTAAAAAAAAGACAAAATATATATTTATAAATAAGATAAAAAAATTAAAAAAATAGTTAATTTTCAAATAAATTTGTCCGATGCATGAAGATTAGAATTTGAACAGGTTTTAATGCAGATAAATGTTACATAAAGCTAAGAAAATATTATTATAATTTTTGTGAAATAGATAGTTTTTCAATAACTTTACAATAGTAAAGAAATAAACCTAATTTAAATCTAGTCTAATACAGCAATTCTTTAAATATAGCTTAATTACATAGGAAAGCATTTAATATTCATCAATTTGGTAGCAAACATTGCTAAACTTAACACATTAGCAGCAATTCTGATAAATTCAAAGAAAAAAAAAATTAACATACATGTTGATACAAATAGATATTGAGATAATGTAAGAGAAAAAATTATCACCGCAGATAAATATTAAGTTCTAAATAGATAAATTGAGTTAATTTTAATGTAAAGTTGAAAATTAAATATATATATATATATATATATTCACTTCAAGATTTTTAAATTATATTAAGGCATTCATATAAAATAAACTACAGAAATATTACTAAAACATAAAATATGCCATTTTTATTTTGAATATATTAATAAATTTTAATAGTGACTTAAAAGTTTGATGTTTTACAATCACTAAAGCCTTAAACATATTAAAAGATGAAATATTTGGCAAAAAGCAATCCAGAAATATACAGCTTTTAAGAAGAGGGTGCAAAAAGGTCCCCTTTGAAATACTATAACATTAGTTATATAAATGCAGTTAAACAATTTTTTAAAATAAGAACAGCTAAAGAATGCTTTTTTTTCATCAATACGATAATACTTTTTTTTTCTTTAATCAAAGAATGAGAGGTTGTTCAACTTACCCAAACATTAAATCTAACATTTTTATATGTAACTGTTTCAACATTAAATCCAACTGTTGGAATAGTGGTAACAGACTGTCCAAGTTTCAGTTTATATAAAACAGCTTTCTTAAATTAAGGAATTTTTGACATTATACTTCAAACATTTCTTAAAATTAATCAGCAAGAAAATAAAGCCCAGAATAAAATGTAATAATACAACAAAGATAAATAAAATATAAAATAAACATAGCAGAAATTTAAACATATTTTATTGTTAAAAAGTTTCAATAAAGGGGAAAGATCACTAAAGTTGAATAAGCAATAATTTTAAATGGAAAATTTCAGTTTTGGAAGAATAAATGTAATTAAAAAAATAACTATCAGTATAATTATCAAGTATATCAGTATACTGCGGGTGCTTTATTTTCAGAACAAATTAATCAAACATTCTACAGGAATTTTTTATATCTAAGCAATGAGTATATGTTTGGATAGTAAATCATAAGATTTGTAACATTATATCTACTAATACTCATTAGCATTGCCAAAAGTGAAGTAAAATACAAATGTGATCAAGCATCTATTAAAAAATCCTCCATGAAAGCTATAAAAACTATTGAACAAAGTCAGACTTCTACTCAAGGAAGATAGCTTATTTTCATCAATGGAAAATCTAACATATTTTTATCTCAAAAATTTTTGATCATGGATTTTGCTGGGTATATTAGACCATGTGCAAGTAGAAACATTATTCCCAGAGAGATGAACAAACAAAGGTGATATAAAAGAATTGGTAGGAGTGGCAGTTAACTTCTCAGGTCAATACATGAAAGGAGAAAGGTGAGGATGAAAAGGGAAAATAATGTGTGAACTTTAATGCATCTAAGAATGATTTCTAAGATGACATTTAGTTAATTATACACATAACCCTTTTCTGCATTATGGAGTTATCAAATAAAATACTACATAAATGATTTTTAAAAAAGTATAAAAATACATTTTTAAAACAGGAAATATATTCTTTTACTAAATAAAATAACATAATTTTAATATTATATCTTGGGGGGGGGTGATTTTTTGCAAACATTAGAGGTTAATTTAAAAGGGAAAAGCATTTTTAAAAAGTACTACTTTATATGATTAATAAAATTAAATGATTTCAGACATTCTCCTATATATTAATATAAAAAATTAACGACTTGTTTAAATTAAAAAATGCAATAAAAATAAATAAAATGTTTCTAATAAAAAGGATACTTGTTTTTCCTGCAGCATCTAGACCAAGCATTAATATTCTCATTTCTTTGTTACCAAATATTTTAGATAGTATCTTGCCCATGATCTGAAACATGACAGAGAAGAAGAAATTAAAATAAGGATCTTTCAATTAATTTTATAATTATGAAACAGCAAAACTACCACTAACAAAGTTGCCACTCAAATCTGGAAAAAAAAATTCCTGTGTTCCCTTCGTATATACACAGAATCAGACATTCACTTTTCACATAATACTGCACTGTTGTTCAATACGAATGAATTTAAACAAAATACAACTTTTAAAATAGCAAAAATGAATCAATCTTCTTTTTCTCCATTTTGTGAGATATTTCACAATAATACTTTGACAAAGCCTGCAATCTCTATAATAGACTTATTTTGTCAATTAATTTCATCACTTTAGAAATTCGCTAATGAATCCAAATGTTCTATCATTATTAGACAGTCAAAATTTTAAATAATATTCCCATTTAATTTTATTTATATTATTCCAATAATTCTTAGAGTCTATTAACAAAAGATCTTTTGGGACCAATCACTGGCATATAATAAATACACAAGAACCAAAGAGTACTATAAACTTTTCTCTTATTATTTTAATAAGTTTTTAATATATTTTATCATGTTCAGCAAAATTCATCCATTTTTAAGAATTTTCAATGATTAAAAAGGAAATATGTTAATCAAAACAATAAGAAAAAGTAAATGATTTGATTTTTTTATGCAAATATATTTTAGATTTATTTTTAATATTAATAATGGATAAGTTACTTTTTCTCCTTTGATTATGTTTTAATTTTGATATCTATAGAAACTCAGAGTTATTGAAACATTAAAAGCATTTTGCTCTTTAGACTTTTACGAAATGTATAATGACATATTAAGGAATGTTGATAATTATGCAGTCCTTTTTTATCATATTGACAACAACCTAAATTATACAAATTTCCGCTTGCTTTTATTATTATTAGCTGAAAAAAATGCATGAGAACCACAGATTAAATATATATATGTCTATAAAACAGTACTATTATATAAAAGATGTCAAATGTCGTACGATGTTTTGAAAATATTACAACTTTTCAAAAAATATTATTAGTACCTTTATTTCATACAAAATAAAAGATATATATATATACATCAGATATTACAATTAATAAATTACCTTACTAACAAAATTTAAAGTACAACTTATTTTTAAATTGCTAATTAATGCAATTAAATATTTGACAATGTGTTTCGAATTAAAAAAATTTTCCCAGTAAAATATAATAGCATTTTAATCAGAAATGCACCATAATTTTTTTTGAGATAAAAAAATAATAACGGTAGTATAGACTTTTGATGCTCTATAGCTACCAATGAATAAAACAATACGAGAATGTAAATTATTTTGTTTATGAGAACGGCCCAATTAATGCCGAGCAATACATATTATCCAAATAAAAATAGTAAAGCAAAAAATTTTTGTAAATTATATACCTTTACGTTGATGCGCTATTATACCACTTAATCCTTATTGAAATGCACAGCTAAAAATCATTCTCATATAAAATTATCCTAATTTGAAACGGAAGAATAGACAAACATTTTTAAAAAACAATATACCACTTCAAAACGAAACATAAGTATTGTTGCCAATATATCATTCTTAATTTCTCAGTGATATGGAAGATATAAAAAAAACTTTTAAAGTTTATTATTAAATCAGAAAATGATTAAGAAACTTAATTTGAATAATTAAATATGGCAGTTCCTCTGATAATTAAATAAAAGTAGCAAGATATATGACGATAAATTAATCCAGAACTTTGATTTGTTGTTTAAAATTTGGCAACTCGAAACTAAACTGTGCTAAACATTGCCCTTGAGGTAGTTTGTTTGAGGCAGTTTATCAATTTTATTATGAACTAATAACTGTTTGAAAGCCGAAAAATCTTACAATGGTTATTCATACCAAGAAATTTAAAGACTATGTCCATTATTATGATTTCTTCGCCACCCCTGATGGCCAAGATTGCTTACCAAAAACTTATTATTACACGAAGTATGGAGCTATTGGAGGTAAATAAAACTGATTACAATCGAACATTTATTTATTTATTGATATTTGCAAACGATTATTTTTGAATATTCTGTTAATTTGACGTCAGATTTTTCATATGCTCTGTTTATTTCAGATATTTACACGTCTTTTCATATCATTGTAAATAGGAAGAATTTTCGAATATTAACGAAATCAATCTTTTCAAATTTCATTTGAATATGATGTGATATTTCATGATTTAACTACTATCATTAATCTTTATTTATTTGAGAAACAATATACGAAACTGCTTAAAATGAGTTTTTCTTTTTGTTGTTGAATTATGATAATGTTTACAATTTCAAAATGATAATGCTTCTTAAACTCAATAACAAGGATTGATTGATACAAAAGATTCTTATAAGGAATACGAATGAATAAGAACTTTGATTAAATTTGTTTAAAGAAATTATTGATAAAAATTATCCAAAGCATTGTAATTCGTTAATTAATGTTCAGATGTTGGTTGTTTAAAATGCTATAATTATCAAAGGTTGTAGCTCTTTCAAAAATATTAAAGATTAGTGCTTTGCAAAATTTGAAATTTGACTTTTTTTTTACTTAAAAAAAGTAGTTATCTGTTTTTGATAATATTATAAAACTGAATTGCAAATGTTAATAAAATTAAATTAATACCCGTGCCTGTCTGTTGTCAGTCTTCTGGGCAAACCACTGGACCTAGAACTATGGATGGAAATATAAAGATAAAAGTAATTGCTTTTTAAAATTTTAATTAGTAATTTAATTAATAAAAAATCAAATGAAATTTGTTTGCTTTTGGAGGATTTCACAGAAAATATTATAACTGAAAGATCATTTTTTCATTTTCTGTAAATGATAAAAAGTCTTTTTAGTGATAATAATTTAATTGTGTAATTTTTCGTAAAGATCTTTGACATTATTTGTTGCAGAACTTTTTCTTGTTTCTATAAAAATCAAATGGTTATCTTTTTTAAATTAATTTTCCCTTTTTGTTAATAGATTAGGATTAAAGAGATTGTTTATTATTTTTATGTCCTAGATGATATTGTAATATATTTTTATAATTTGATAAAAAATTTTGTTGAATTGTAACAAAACCTTTTAAAACATTTCCATTTTATTTAGTGATTTTAATTTTTACCAATATGTTTCTTTCCAACTGACATTCTGTTGGATTAAAAAAATTTAAAAATGTGAAAATGTTATTTTTATTCTTATATAAATGCTCAAATCTTAGGTAATGTAAGGATTAGCTAAGATGCAGATGTTATTAGTAAAATGAATTTATAATGTTCTTGAAATACTTTTTTATTAATGCCATAAAATTTGAAATTCAAAAGTATTTTACCAATGAACCATAGATAGTTCAAAAGGGATAGATTGTAATGAAGCAGTTGATAATGCCATCGATCAGTGAATCTCTAATATCATTAATTGTATTTGCTGGCACTTCAGAATAGACCATTGAACAGAAACTTCAAGAATATAAATATTGTTGAATTAGATTGTCCACTTTTAAATGTTGCTGCTTTGTCTTTTTATTTAATTTCATATATTAACAGAAATCACTGCTCTTAAAAAAATTTTTCCCCTCTCCTATTGGCATTAATTTTTTTGCAGTTGTAACTTAAAAGTCCTGTAAAATATTAATTGAATTATGAAATATATTTAATACTAATACACTTTTATAATATTTTTATGCCTATATTTAGAATATTGAATTTTCCATCATTTCATCTTATATGCTAAAGCTGCTCAAATTCAAGAAATCACAAGTATGTAATTTGATGAATGGGCAATCATAATGAACAGGACAGTCACAAGGTTCTGAAACAGTACACCTGGAATTTTCCTTCAGAATATGGAGTTTCAAATATGTTTCTGTTGAAAATTTGACATTGTGGATTGAATTTGTATATCTATCAAAATTCAGTAATATGTTGGTACCACGGTAAAAGCAATTTCTTGAATGCATTCATTATTATACAGTCTTAAATTTATTTATAATTATAATTAAAGTATAATTGCTTGTTGTACTAGATTTCATTTTTATGTTGTATGTTTTTAAAGCCTTTTTTTTTCTTCATTTAGGGGCTATATTTTCAATATATGAAATGGCTCTAGTTTCCAGACCAACAACATTTTACAGTACAGTCGCCAGATTTGGACATTTTACATTTCCATTTGGTAAGAATTTTCAATATGAATTGCATGCACATTACTTGTATTATAATTATAATTTAAAATATCCAGCTCTTTTGTTTTCAAGAATATATAAACTTGTTTTTTTTTCATTAGATTTGTCTGTTGAATTTTATCATTGATTTTATATTAGGAAAATGAATTAAAAATTTGGTTTGCATTTCTTGAGAGAAAATAACTATTTTAATAACTTTTAAACTATGTATATATAAGTACATATTTAATCTTTTGATGTCTGATGGAAAACATATATATTTTACTCACATTTTTAATTTACTATTTGAATAAAATTTGCTTTTAAATGTGTCATGTAGAATGCTGAATATATTTTCCTCCCAAAAGTCATTTCTTACTGATGACTTTTATACTGTGCTTATTATATGTTCTATTATATATTCCTATTTATACTTGTGCTTATTAGTTTTGATTATTAAGAAGCATCACACATTTTTTTTTGTAGTAAATATTGATTAAATTAGTACTTTTCTGTTGATTGATAGTAGTCTCCATCAAGCTAAGGTATTGATACTAGTTGTTACCAGACATTATGAACTGTAGCCAAATTAACAGTATATTGTAAATGGCCTCAGATTTTAGTATGT
Organism: Argiope aurantia; assembly: GCA_026543865.1. Classification (NCBI taxonomy): domain Eukaryota; kingdom Metazoa; phylum Arthropoda; class Arachnida; order Araneae; family Araneidae; genus Argiope; species Argiope aurantia. The sequence continues at coordinate 33,368 of JAPMOR010061453.1, read as the reverse complement.
GAGTGCTGAAATTACTTTATTTATTATTGCATTAATGATATCTATAATTTCCATGTATGTTTAATTGTTAGATTTTCCATTTTAGTTATTGAATTATAATTTGAATGTCTTAATCTTGTAATTATTTTTATCAGATTTGGTGCAAAGTATTGTTTTCTTGTAAAAATCAAAATTTAATTGAAATTAATTAATGCACTAATAATTAAGTTATGAGAAGATTAAAATATTGTATTGTTATCTGGGATATACAACTCTAAACTAACATTAAAAAATGAGTGAAAAATTTCATGTTATAAGCACAAAAGAACTTAAATGGAAGTAATGTTATATTCTGTTTTAGAAATGATGCAAAATGTATTTTTCAGCTGGTATGGGATTTGTCTTTGGTTCCTCAATTTGTATCCTTGGACAGATGAGGAAGAAGGATGATACTGTCAACCATTTCATTGGAGGTGCACTGGCTGGAGCAGTTTGGGGATTGAAATGTAAGTATTTATGCTAAATCTCCATTTATTCTAATTATTAAATAATTGAAAGTTAAGTATTGGCAAAAAGAATGCATTCTACTATCCTTAAATCAATAAAGTGGGTCTTCCTGTAGAGTTAAAGAGCTGCTGCTCCCTGCAATTATTTCAAAAGTTAATTTTTTTTTCTTGTATTCAGATTTTAATCATAGGATTAGAAGTAATTTGTATTGTGCTACAGAATATAGTGCTATGAATTGATTTCATTATATATATATTTAATAGCCAGTTTATTTAATTTTATATTTAAGAAATAAATACATTTGTAATCAAATGCAATTTATCTAATAATGTTTTTAATCTTCAGTAAAAATGATGTGAAAAAAGTACTTATTTCTTCATAGAAAGAAAAATTTTTAGAATGGACTGAATTTTCATATAATTTTGATTGCTTTCTTTTACAATTGTGCAATAACAGTCTGCAGTTTTTTTTTGTTTGTCATACAATTTAAATTGTAATTTCAAAAATGTTAGAAATGGATATATATGCTTTTCAGCTGTGGAGAAATAATAATGAATAAAATTTTTTAATAATTTAAAGTAATTTCAATAAAGCAGTAATTTTAATAAACAATATACAGTACTTAGAATATAAAATTATACATCCACAACAAAGCAGCAGAATTCACATTTGAATCATCAATTTGAAGAAGAGAACACAAACCAAAATATAAAATGTTTTTTCCCCTTTCACCAAATTTCTAATATATAGTTGCTGATTATTAGCTGTAAAAGAAGGAGAAAAAGCTAATTAACGAACTACTTATGAAAAAATCTTATTAAAAATTTGATTAAAAAAAGTCATAATGTAATTTTTGAATTTTTTTTCCTTTGAGCTGATGGCTCATAAAACATTACACATTTTTTAAAAAAAATGATTATATATGTATATGTATATGTAAAATTTAATTTAATCCTAATTAATTTCCAAAGTTTTATCTTAATTCAGCCCATATAAACTTCATTCCAAATTATTCTCTTATTTCCAGATCCAATTCCACCTTTTTTTATTTAATTAATGCAACAGAAGCTCTATAAAACTGCTGACATCAATAAGTTCCTACACTCAGAGAGAAGGAATAAAAAATTGTCAAGCCAAGCACATTCTTTTAAAAGATCCCTATAATTCCTTTACCTAACTCAAAAACGTGTATGGATATCCTTATCAAAATCTAACAGTATATAATCATGAGGATAAATTTTTCATTAGCTTTTCCTTGTTTAGTTCTTGTGTCATTCTATGTTGATGTGCTCGTCGCTTCTGCTTGTACATAAATCGTGTCTCCTCGGATGGAATAAAATGAAAAAAAAAAGTGTCTTTTCCGTCTTTGGCCACGATTCTGCTTAAAAAATTATATTTACACACACACACACATGATATATGATTTTATTTGAAGATATATTTTTGTAAAAGTCTGAAGATACAACAAGACTTTAAAGAATTTTTGATTATTAACTGAATGCTTTTAAGTAATGAAAATCTCAACATTAATCTTAAGAAATCTTAACATTAAAAAAATATTTTTTCAACTTAATCAAAATAATTTTGAATTATAGATGATATTTTAATATTATGTTAATTTGAGATTTAAGATACCACCGAAACAATTTGAATTACTGTCAGTATAAATTAAAGTATTCAAATTAACCAAAGTTCTATGTGTATTTCTTGTACTGATTGGAATTTTATGAATGAAATATTTACAGTATGAATTATGAAGGAGGAAATATTATTTTCAGCAAATAAAATACAAATCACACAGATCATGAGTATGAATGCATTTAATAATAGTGGAAAGTATTGTGTGCAATGATTTAGTGATTAGAATCTTTTTTATAGCAGATTTCTAATTGGCATTTAAAGATACATTATTTATATTTAAATTTAAGTATGCAATAACTTTTTATAATTAAAAAATGTTAACCGTTTGTCTTACTATTTCGTAATGTCTGAAATATTCAAAGAGTTTTAATTTATTTTTGACAGATAACAGAATCCAAACTGGTCATGTGATGGGCTTATTTGTTGGATTTTTAGCTGCATACTTTAAATATTTCCATGTACACAATATTCCATTGTTCAATATGAGAGGACCTGAAACTGTCAGAAGTGACCCAAGATACGATTTTACCATCAAAGTATATGATGATCCAGGGCGACCCATTGAAGCTTAAAGCTTAGGAATGATAAATTATTATTTCTTCGAATTAGATTTAAAATAAACATTTTCACTTTGTTTTTTTTAGTGATGGTGATGCTAATAAAAAATGTAAATATGAAGTTTGAATTTTGAATTCTTTTTGAGTTGATATAACTGCAACAAAATAAAATTGGAATGTGCGCTAATACATTCATTCACTTATAAGACTGATTAGTTAATTTTAAAAATAAAATTATTTCAAAAACTGTAAGCAGTTTTGGAAGTAAGGAAGTATAGTAAGGGGATTATATTAGTGGAAACTGATTGGAACTTCCCACATATTGCAAATCAGATTTCAGATTTTTTTTCAGCCTTGATTAATTATATGTTTAATTAGAATATAAATCTATTTTATTTAAAATTTTCAATTTTATTTGTACTAATATATCATTTAAAAATGCCATTGAAAGACTACAGGCCACCCCCATCCCATCCCTCTTATGTAATAAAATTTATGTGAAAAATATGCATACTGTATTTTGTATGATACTTTGCACTATGCAGAGTCATATTTTTACTTTCTTTAAAAATGAAGGTAAAAAATGTGATTAATATAAAAATTTAGTACTAACCGAGTGAGCTGTTGATTTAAGTATTAAAATACCATGTCAACTTTTAAACTAATTTTTTATAATGTTTGCTAAATAATAATGAAACATAAGTAGCTTTAACAATGCAACTTGATTTGGACAATCTGGAAATGTAAAAAGGGATTTGATGATCAGAAAATTGCATCAAAAAAGAGATTCAGGACATTCGTCTTTCACATCATTTAGGAGAATAGTGCGAATGTTTTGGGAATCATAGTCAAATGCCTTTAAATATTATCTTAAAATTATGTTAGATTTCATGTTGGATTCCATATTGCAACAATATTTCAGGAAAGAAGAGTTAGAAATTATCGAACACTTTGGGAAAGCATGTAAATTTATCTCTACTACTAATAAAGATAAGTGTGTTGGCACTCAGCAGGGCAGACTGTATGATCTGCAGTTGCCAAATTTGAAACTTTTATATACTTTGGGGATGAGGTGAGTTAGAAATGGGCTTCGCAAGATAATTTTTTTATTTTTGTATTTTAATTAATTAAAAGTTAAGCCTAGTTCTGTTGTTTTTTTTCTTCCTGATAACTTTTAAAAATAATATTGCACAGAAATAAACTTGACTCCATTTCAGAACTTAAAAATTGTCTTTTTAATGATACTAATTGAATAAGCATGCAGAATTTTTTCAATTTTTTAAATATATATATATATATATATTCTATAATAGATAACATTATTGCTTTGAAATTCAAATCACTCTCATTGTTTCATCAAATATTTCATTGTGTGATTTTCTTCCATAGTTAAAGGCCGCGGTGGCGTGGTGGTAAGGTCTCGGCTTCGGAACCGGAGGGTTTCAGGTTCGAGACCCAATTCCACCGAAGAACCGTCGTGTAAGGGGGTCTATTGCACGTTAAATCCGTTCTGACCAAATGTCCTCCCGCTGGTGTGGTGTGGAGAGGGGGGGTGGTGCCAGCTCAGGTGTCGTCCTCGTCATCTGACCGCGGTTCAAAATGACGAGGTCCGTCCCAAAATAGCCCTAGTGTTGCTTCAAACGGGACGTTAATATAACTAAACCAAACCAAACCTTCCATAGTTAAAAGCTGAAAAAGAAAGATTCTGTTTAATATCATGAAATTAAAAAAAAATATTTTAAAGAACTAGGTATTTACGTTTTTATAGCAATATGATGTTATGACACTGTTCCCATTTGAAGGATTCATGTACATTATAAACATAACTTAAATGAGACATTTAAAATGACATGTCTGTAATGGGAGACAGTTTGGCAGAATCATGAGCATGGTGCTATAAAAACTAATTTATTTGAAATCAAATATAACCAATACTCCTGGCGAACCACCTGGCTGCCCGAGGCAATTAGTGAATGATATCAGCATATTCCTTTTCCACTAAAAATACTTTTAAAATGATCATCAGATTAGCTGATTAGCAGTTACAAAATTCTTCCTGAGGGCATTAATGGTTTTGTTTCAATTTAGACGTTTCCACTTTGTTCAGGGAAGCACTGGGACAAACTCCACTGAAGTTAAAAAGAAAATCTTAATCGTTTTGCTTTTAGGTGTAAAAAAAGGCCTCAAACATAGAAAATTTCAGTTACAATATTCATTCAGTTATCACTCACGATGTTACATTAGTTTAATTATTTTAATTTTATATTATCTGTGATGTCATCTGGGATTTTGACTAATTAAATTATTTCTGATGGTTTCAGTTTAGGTACGAAATTGATTTAATATCAGATCATTATTATTTTCTTATATGCGGAGTTTAGATAGAAACACTACTGTGGTAGTCACAAAAATCACTAGATTCTGATGATCTTCTATTAGATATTCCTGGCTTTGGCAATGGTGGGGACATTTTCAGAATTTTATCTGTTTGTTGATCTGTCTTCGAGCATGGAAATTCACGAATAATTTTTGAAAAACAAATGAAATTTGCAATCCGTACCAAATGGCAATGGCGAGAGTTTTTCATGGTTCCGGTATAAATGTGATTGACGCCATGGAGTTAAAAACCTTTAATTTTTAGGTCACTTTTTTAAGCTCATTTTGATAAAGGGGCAAAAAAATATTAAAACCATGCCTTTGATATCATTTACTTTTGCTAAGCCACTCATGATGACTTGAGGGGGGAAAAATCTTATTTATGTCCGGGTGCCTCTTCTTCTTACTTAAAAACCGTAAAGATTTTTCCCTCCATGTCATCCGTCATATCTATACCGAATGCCATGGGGAACCCTCGCCGTTACATCAAAATTGTATGTTTTGAATGTTGCATTTGTCTGCCCGTTTATATTGTTACGAAATTTTCTTTACCGGGGTCTGTTTGGATAGTGGGAGTGATATGGTGTGTGGAGAACGCTCAATCAGCAGACGGTAGTAGAAAATAAAAACAACGACGTTTATTTACACGAAGACACACAGGACAGCACAAAAACGACAACTATATACAGCACAGAAGACGATTATCTTCACCCGAGACGTGTAGCATACAACAGCACACACAGCAGCATACAACCAGAATCTACTGCAGACAGTAGCGCACAGCTCAGTTCAGCACCAGCTTGACTCAGTCGCTTCCGACAACTCCGTCTTCTACTTCTCCGACTCTGACTCGGATTACTGACTTGAATTCTCTGGCAGTGCAGCCCCTTTTATAGGTCTCAGGAGGCGGGGCTAGAAGCCTCTCAACCAATCAGGAACGTTCGAGGCGTATCTCAGTTCCTACTGGACGGATCGGGAAAATTCTCGAAGTTTCGGGTATAATCTATTTTGGCGCCAAAGTCGCCAAATTGGTCGCCAAGTCGCCAAATGGTCGCCAAGTTTGTCGCCAAGCTCTGGGTCCCCTGACACGACGCCCAGACTCTGTTCCATAGAGATGACTGTAAAACATTCTTTCCAATGATGGAACCAACTATGCTGGGAAGCAGCATTACGGATTCGTAACAATATGTAATATAAATTCAGTAATAGAAATGATGGATGAAATTTGGCATACTGTTTTATCATTGGATATTTTTTTTTGTTCTATATCAAATTTTAGACTAAATCCACTATTAGGCTGAATATTTAATTTCCTTATCCATGCAATATGAATATATGAACTTAGAAATGCAAGAGCTAAATTGGGGAAATTCGGCATTTGGCCTTAACAACAGGATAGTAGATTGTAAATAGTGCAACAAGATAGTTACACCTAACAGTGTAAAACATGGAGGCATTTGATCAAAAGTAAAAGGTTCAAAATTTAAGCTTAATTTTTTTTCATTAAATTAAGAAGCAAAACACGAAGAAACGAAGCGTCATATTGGAAAAATATATGAGAAATGCGATGGGAGAGCATTTCATTTGATTGTAATATATGAATTATACATTATGAATAAATAAATATTGTTACAAAACTGTAACAGTATTTTACTTCCCAGCACGAATAGCATCATCGAAAGAAAGGCCGTTTTACAGTGAGCCCTGTTGGGTGCCGGTGAGTGGATCAGTGATCTCAGAGCTTGGCGACCATTTGACGAATTTGGCAACAAAATAGAAATTACTGTAGGAAATGGATAGAAATTATCGATTTATCCAATAGGAACTGAGATACGCCTGATTGGTCTGAAAATCTTCTGGGCCCGCCCCCCGGGAATTATAAAAGCCGGCAGTCTCAAGCCGGAATGAATTGGAACTGGAGTTGGAGTCGTAAACAAATAACGAGTCGTCGAGAGGACAGCGAAGCAACGGCGGTATAATCAGGTGAAGTGCCAGCATTGTGTGGAGCTCAAGCGAGTACTGAACTGTGTGCCGAGTCCTTGTGTTTATTGTGGAAGCTACGTCGTTTCGTTTGAGGAGTAGCCAGTCGGCAGCTGGATACATCTAAAGCGAGGAGACAGTGGAGAATTTCAGCCGTTTGGAGAGACCTACGTGAGCGTAGAGTGAATCTACGAAGATTCCCTCTCCTGCTGAATTCTGTCTGGCCGCTTTGTGTGCTGTGGCTGTTATTACTACCGTTTACGACTTGTAAGCTACTGTTTGCTGTAGTGTGCTGTCCTGTGTTCGTCTCAGCCGTATATATTTGTTGTCTGTGTATTCGTCGTCTCTGGGTGGGTCAGTGTCTTCGTGTTTAATAAACGTCGTATTATACTACTATAGGACTTTATTTCAGCATCGTCCATCGAATCTTAAAAGAATCCCCGCGATGGAAGTGGTAAATCCGTAACAATATATATAATATTCACTCGCATTAAGTTTCGGAAAGCATCTTATATCCAGATTCTTTAAATTCATATTAATATTTAAAAGCAAGGATTGGATACATCAGAGGGTAATTAATACTTATTTTCAATGAAAATAATAAAAATTAATTTTTTTATAATTTAATTCACGAGTTTTTTTTAATTCACGAATACAATACTTATTCTTCACTTACTGAATTCTAGCTTTTATAACCCGGGTTGTTAGTCAGGACAATTTTCGTATTGATTATTTTAAATATAAATACTTTTGTATAGATATCATAATAAGATCTTTGCTTTATACTTAATAATAAATTTATTCACTGCTGCGTCTTTCAATAATTTCATTCGCTTCAATAATTTTCATTCATTTTAAAAATGTAACTTGATCTAAAGCAGTACTGAAAGACGTGCTTTATTTTTCCATCCACTCTTATGATTTTTCCATTATGCCAAATAATCCTTTTATGAAGTTGATAGGCTCTCTAAGAAAGCAAACATCTTGCTATTCTGAAAGCTTTTATTTTTGGCTTTATATCTCAGAAACTGTTGATGGAAAAATATAAAATGTAGAACAGTATGATTTCAGGTCTTGCTCTTTCGATTCGTGTCAAGTTTTGTGTACATTTTTATAAAAAATAATATTAGAAAATAGGAAATATGTTTTTATATTTTTAAAAATACATAATTTTTGTCTCTTATTTAAAATATTTTAATGTAAAATAAGAATTATTGTGAAAAATTCATTATATTTTGAAATACATTGAGGAAAATGAGAACTCTCATTGAAAATTTCATTTGTTTATAACTCATCAGTCATTCCCTTAAACTTGCAAAACCTTAAATGCATTCTGTTTAAATCTGGATAATTCGGATATGTATTCAAAATTGATGCTGTAATTTGAAATAAATCTAGTTTGTGCTAATGTAAGTATGACGACGTCTCCTTGCATGAAAAGTATTTTATACACTAATTAAGAAAATATTTTAACAGTGACACGTATTTAAAGTTTTATTGAGCAATAAATAGTTTTGAAATAAGGCACAGTGCCAGAATGCTTTTTTTTTGAAGGACCGAGGATTCGTAGAATGATAGCATAAGGAAAGGAAAAAGCACTGGTATCAGACAAAACTGTTGAGTATATCCAACCTGCTTTTGATGATACATCTCTAATTCGCTTAAGAATAGGACACCTCGTCGTACACATGAACAGGAATTTGTTGTTGGGAGAAGCTGCCTCTTAATGTACAATATGCCAATGCCCAATGGCAATTCAACACATTCTAATTGTTTGCTTATAATTTATTTCACAACGTATCCGGTTCTTCAGTCTATCTGTCATTTTAAAACACATTCTCTACTAATTCTATCATCCACATCATTTCATTTTCTTAAAAATGATTGGTTTTTACCATTTCATCTAATTAAAAATAGTCCAGTTTTAATGTTTTTTACATTATTTTATCTTATACCATAAAAGTTGACAAGTCATCACGAATGAAAACAATCTGAAGTCTAAATCCAAAAGTGCATATAGCAAAGTTTTAATTCTTACCGTAAGTTCGGCGCAACTTGACCAAAAATGTTTTTTGCTCCACTAAATCAAACCGAACTGCTTTTGAACATAACTATAAGAAATCCACAAAGACTTTCACAACTTACGGTATGGTGCAGATTTAAAATCAATGCTTGCTTCTTTTCAGGATCTGCAAGATCGAATTTTAGCATTGAGTTCAATAGCCAAGAATCAGTTATTTCTTGTGTGGAAAGAAATGGATTTTAACTTTCTACATTTGTCGCATAACAAATGGAAATACGTTGAATGCATGAAATAAAATTTTAACTTTCCTCTCTTTTGCTGCTAATTTATATTAATAATAAACATGAATTCGTATGTGTATGCTCGTGCGTGTGAGTGTTGGCACTCTACAGGCCAGACTCGACCTACAATTAACAAATTTGGCACATATATATCTTGGAGGAAGGGAATATTAAATTTAGAGTTTTAATTCATTAACAATTAAACTGAATTTCAGCATTTTACCGTGATAACTTCCTAAATTATTATTGTAAAAAATAAAGTTTGCACCATTTGAAAGATTGTCTTTTTAATGATACCAATCTAATAATCGAGCAAAATTTTGCTGAATTTCGTGCAATTTTTTTTTTAAAATATTGTTTTGATATATCTCTAACAATAGATTACATTGTGTCCCCAAAATTCAAACCGTTTTCATCGTTTCTTCAAATGCTTAAATACGCGATTTTTTTCTCTCGTTGGTGAAAGTTAATGAAGAAGGACTCTGCTTAATATTGGTGTAGTTTACAAGATAAATAAAAAAGTGAAGTTATAATATAACGAAATTTATAAGACATGTGATCTGAATATTTACTTTTTAAATAGCGGTATTGTTTTACGGGGTTGTCTCCATTAGAAAGATTCATGCACAGGATAAACAGAAAAAGCTAAAACAGTTAAAATAAAACGATTTTAATGTCGGACAATTTGGCGGAATCGTAAACATGACGTTATGAAAAACGATTTATATGAAATCAAATATAACCAATACTTCTGGCAAACTTGCTGGTCGCCTTTGGCGATTAGTTAGATATAAATATTTTAAATCGGTTCTTTCTTTTTGAATAAACTTGTATATAAATGCCTATGAATCTTGATTTAAAGTTTTTGAAGAGCATTTTGAAAGCATAACCATTGACAAGAGGTATTATTATCCTATTCATGTTGATTCTATTTATATCTACTAACTATTTTCCAATATTTATGACATGATAGAATACTGAAGTTCTCAATTACGCTTGCATTAACCAGTTAACTGTTTTTGGCGAGTATACTCGTCATGGAAAAAATACAACATTTTGCGTTATGACGAGCTTATTCAATGACAATTATTATATTTATAACTAATTATATATTATATTTATATAATATATATATATATATGTTCATGACAATTTAGATATGCATTTTCCGAAGAGACCAAACAGTTAATTGGTTAAGTAACACAACATTACATCGAACTGCATGCCAGAAGATCTGCATTTATCCTAGTTTGATATTTATTATAAGCAGGCCATACGTGAGTAAAGAGCCAAAAACAGAAAAAACGAGCCCACATTTCATCTCCAGTATCCCTCCGGCCGTCATTGAAGGAAATTTCATCTTCATCATTGTCTTCAACAGCAATACTGATTTCCAATTCACTTCAAAATCTTTTACTAAGTTATTATGGATCTTCTGCAAAGCTGCTCGGGTATCTTTCAATTTTGATGAGATTCTCGCTGCACATAAGTTGATTCCAATCAGAGATGCTGGGGTCAATGTCATACTCGGAAACGACTGCCACTTCACGCTGAGCGGAGCATGTACGGAATCGAAAAGAACTAAACTGGAGAGGGCAATGTGCATACAGAATGTCTGAGAACAAAGAAGCAGTAGAACCACTGGAGAAAGAATCTTTTCAATGTCGAGCGATAAATTACAAATTAAATCGTAATTTTCCATTAATCTGAACAACTTATCAAAAGAAGGATATCTTTTACTAAAACCTTTGATATTATCATAGAAATACGATAACAGTTCGCTGAACTGATAGTAGATGGTCCCGCATACAATTGTAACGATAGATGGAAATGTATGCAGACACAAGCATGTCAAATCAGCTACAGTGATCTTTAGCAGAATGGAAGCCACACAGCCGAGTTTAGATTCCAGATATAGGTTGTAATAAGCTTTAAGAAAGTCTGGCGAGTTTTGCAGATGTATTATACAAAGAGTGGCTGATAAAACGGGTACCAAGAAAGTGAAACCCAAGCTTATGTTTATGGCCGTGCTGAGACTTTTCCGGTGCCTCTGAAGTGTTGCTGTTATTATATGGCATTTGATAAACAAATTCATTATCTTTCTCCGTCTGTTGTACATAAGATGCCAGAGAATTAATGATATCGAATTTGCAACTGCAAAGCATGTTACGACCACGAAATAAGAAGAAGCCCGTGTAACTGTCAATAATGCTGATATTGTTATATATATTTGGATCAAGTACATGAAAGCGATAGGCGATTTCTTCAAAAGTTTCTTAAATAAACAATTGCTTGAATTTCTCTCTTTGTACTCCGCAATATTTAAGCCTGAAAGCCGAAGAAATTTTAAAAGGAAACCATAATGATTGAAATATACAACTTTTAACATGTTATTTAATGCAGTACTTTTATAACATATTCTGTTTTTAGGCATAAATATACTTAAGAATAGCTAGGCATTTGAGTAACATCAGCCATTCAAGATGTTTGAAGATCTTGGATGCGTTATCTTGACATTTAGGTCTCTATTTTATATCTCTACAAAATTATGAAATCTGATTTTAAAAAAAACACAGCCTTTCTGAAAGGAATATTTCCATGCTTTTTTAAAATAATAAATACTTTCTATTGTTGCTGAAAAATTAGTTTTCTTTATATAATAGGCAGCGTAAATCAATAATGATTTATTAGTTAATTCTTTCAGAAAGTCAATTCAAACTAAATAAAGGATAAATACTTATCTGTATGAAGAAAAAATGCTGGGGTGACTGAGGTTATAATTTATAATGTAAGAGCTCTAATAGATTATAAATTATACTGTTAGAATCGAGCAAATTATTTTCATAATTTGTTTTTCGATTTTTTTATTTTATTACTTTTTTTTGCACTCATGAATATACTGCATGAAAAATTCAATAAACGTGTGATTTATTTTGCCTTAACTTGTCAAAATCCTGACGAAATAAATTAATTTTTCTATATAGAGTGCCTTGGGAAAAATCTAGGGTATAATTAATAATAATTTTTTGCTTATAATTGGTATACTAAATATAAGAAATAAATTACTTTCACAACTTCCAATGCATCTAAATTCGATTCTTTTTTCTTGTGAGGAATATTTGCGACAATATTCCATTTTTTTTCAATACATACAATACATTCTTAAGTCGAATTATGTAGTTATAGAAGATACCATAAAAGGCGTTCTCATTTTAAAATTTAATAACTCGGCAACAGAAATCGAAAGTGAATGAAACCAGTGATATGTTTATTTTAAAAATTCGAAACAGAATTTCACATTAAACTAAAAATGTTGCCTACAAGTGGTATTACATACTGCATTTGTAGCAGAATCCCTTAAAAGCAGAATCCTTTTCAACTAGGGCCTGTCTTAAGAAGTGTGGGCCCCCATTGAAAAAGAATTGATAACACCTAATTCTGAGTTGGCTTTAAAATCCAGTTATTTTGATGAAAATGATGTCATCTTATAGACATTTTCCTACTCTTTCAAAAAATATGCGATTATGTTACTTGTAGGTTTGTCAATTAAATTTGGATTTTCTATTAGCAACATAATCAATTTTTCCGCCATGAATTGCAAGCAGTAAAGGTTTGAAGCTGCCGATTTAAAAAAAAACTCGATTTACCCAAAAATTTCAATTAAAAAAAATTCTAAAATTTTTGCAAGAGAAAATGACGAATTTTAAATTAAAATTGAAAAGAGTGATACATTCATAATATTTACAGTTTTGCGATATACACTCATACAATATACATCTTCAATAAATAATATATAATGCATAAATAAATTATTAAATTAAAAAAATGTTCAAATATTTAACGATAAAAATTCTAATAATTTTATAATAAAAATTGTATTAAAGGCACTTAAGAAAAATCAGAAATTCATTATTGTTTTTATTGAACATATTAAATATCAGTCAAGTATGCTAGAGAATTAAAGGCCTTAAAAATTAATTTTTCATGATCCCTATGGCCTAAAGTACGGTAGTATTTAACACATGAAAAATACTCTGAAATTTTTAATAATTATAATTTGCAATCTTCACTTTAAATTAATTGAAATAATTTCATCTAATATACGATATTTTAGCATATTTTTGAAACAAATTCAAAGGATCATAAAAAATTTGAATTATCGATAAATCAGAAAAAAAAAACATTAAAATAACTAAATTACACACAGATAATAGTGATTTGACGCACCTTTTGAAAAGTAAGTTTAGTGTAGAAGTTGTTAAATAAGTATATAGAAGAATTCTTTTTGAGCTTCAAGTCATTGTCTGTATTGAAAGCGGATATGCTGTTTTAGATCTGCTGTTCTAATCTTGGTAACAGTTATGAAATATTTTTCCAATAAGCATCTAGAGGTTTTTTTTTTTACTTCATTCTCTGACCACAAATCTCTTATGTTCCTTTCAAATTCTTTATTCAAATTAGGATCCTTCAATTCCTTTGTCACAAATATTGTACCCGAAGAAATAATTGAGTTTCACCAGTGGTGGCCAGTTTATCCGATGGCAAGCTCGCTTTATAAATAAGAATAGTATGGATATGCGTACGAGAAAGAAAATAGAAAACTTGCTTTTCCGGAGAATTGTTAGAAGTTCCCATGTCTTTTCTCAACTAAATAAATATAATAGTAATAATGCTACAAATATACAATTTTTTCAGTACAAGGATCACTCAGAATTTTTATGGTTGTTGTGGCCTGCAGCTAGGCGGAAGGAAATTATCCCTCTGTGCGGGAAGCGACGATCCTTGTAAGGAGGTGATTAAAATATTTGGTGAATTGTTCCCCCCCCCTTCTCTCCTATCTCTTTTTTTTTGCAGTGTATTTCAGAAATATAAAATTAAAAGCCGTAATAAAAAAATGAGCCACGTAGATCAATAAGCAAAATTAAAAAACAAAAAAAAAATTATAAAATTAAGTATCTAAAATTAAAATGATGTTTTATCTTATTTTAAATTAGTGACAGCAGGATTTTTTGTAACGTTTTTGCGATTTTTTTGTAACCTATTGGAACCAATTGATCCAAATGGCTAAAGGCAGAGTCTGCTCTCAACAATTTCTTACGAGAAGCGATCTCTATTGAAAGGTATGCTGTGCTTTTGGAATAATTTATTCTCACACTAGAGATATTATACCACAGACGAGGAATTTTGAGATTTATCTAAAATGGAACCAGAACAGCGTAAAACCCAGCTATTTCTCTATTTCTTGATGAATACTTCGAAAATAAGATCACTGTTTAGAACTATTCCTCATTAATTGAAATAGATATGAAATTGCCTCTATATTAACCCTTGCGATTGGATTTTCGACAATTGGGGATCATTGAAGTTTCCAGAACATGCTTGTAACACTGGATAGGTTTCAATTAAGATATATGCACATATTTTTATTGATTTGTTACAAAAGATGACCTAAAATTTTATTTTTTGTATGCGCCCTCTCTCAGCTGCAAAAGGCACCACATTTTGAAAAGATGATGATTGTGATGTGATTGCAATAATTGTTTGCAGATTTTGGCTTTTTTTTTCTTGGACTTCATATTGCGACTATTGAAAACTGTGCCATCTAATGGAAACGTTTATAACTAATTTTGAAATTTGTGTATTCGATTTTCAAGTTTTTAAAATAAACATACTGCTTATTCTATCCTATAGATATCTGTTGTGGAATTATGTGTTTAAAATTAGACAGAGTCATTAATGGAACGCCCGGCATATTTGCAATACAATAAAATCAGAAATTCAGCATACTCGATCTTTTTTATGATTACAGTAGGGAAAAACATCGTATTTCCTTGTTATACCGAAGGTACATCCAACTGTAATATTAGCAAGTTGTAAGTTATCACAACACCGGCAGAAGCGAATAAAAATTGTTTCTTAAAATAGAAGACTCCCCAAGCTGTGAGAACTAAGCGACTTTTTGATTTGATGAATCGAATGAGCAATTCACTGCGATCTTTAGTATTGCTCCGAAGACTTAAACGAAAAGCCACGCCTTTCGCTTTCTGCTTCAGTCTTTCATCGGCTTCACTTACTAGCGAAGCAAAATACGTCAAACAGAAGAAGGCCAGACATTGAAGCAAACCAAGTATCGAAGTCTACAATTTTAAAATCGGATCAGAGAGAAATATATTCGAGTCCAAAACTTTCGAAAACATCGTGAATACAGCCATAAAATGACAAAACATCAGCCAAAATATCGGAACAGAAAATACTGATTCTGCCATTAGTGTTGTTTCATGTATATCTTGATAAAGGTTTATAAAATTTTCAATTGGCATAGTTTTCAGTGAACTGTAGAAAGCAACGTCCAATCCTTCCATACATTGAATCATCAGTCGACGGATTACAAGACAGATTTGAATATAGAAGAAAGTCATCAACAGAGGAACAACATACTTAAAAATTTGTGCGATTGACATAAATGTAAAGGTGTAGATGCATTTAAACGTAAAACTTACATGAATATTCTGTTTGAATATAAGTTTCTGAAACCAGAAGTCTGTCTCCGAATTGTTGGAATTGATCAGGAAAAAAGTCATTCCGAGCATTACAACGCACAGTACCAGAAAAATAATTGTAAAGCACACAACATAAAATCGGTTTTTTTCTGTCTTATATCTAAACTTTTTTTCTGTATTTCCAATAGCTTGTAGCAAGCCTTTCACTGCATTTCGTCTTACGTACATGAAATACCAGTTTACAAAAACTGACGAATCGATGATTATGTAAGATATAATTATTTTGAGGCATAAAAAATTGTGACACCATCTCTTCAAATCATCTATGCTCAGAGCCATACAGATTGTAAAATAAAAGCATCTGATAATGATAAACAGTCCATGCAAAACTTTCAATTTTTTGGATGCATGTTGAAATGTTCCTGGAACACCAAAGACGTATAAAATTACTAGCAATATATTTGATTGTGCCATTTTGTTGTAGATGAATTTCATCATATTGTCAGTTGATCAGCTTGTTTTCAAAAATTAGAAGAGTATTTATTTTTCTAGAATGTTGTTTCTTAGCGTAGAGAAACTGTTTTATCGTTTTATAAATTTGACTACTGTTTGGACATATACATGCGCGAAATCAGTGTTGATACAAGTATATTTTCTTAAAAACGAAAATGCTGAAAAGCAGGGGGAATTGAAGAAAAAAACATTCATCATTTAAAGAAAGAAAATTCTAGTCTGCTCTATCATTAGGTTGAAATACAAGAGACTGTCATTACAAAATGTCAAAATAACACACTTAAAAAACGTTTATGATTCATTAGTAAAAATTTTTAAATGCTTTTAAGCTGATTGAAATAAAATTTTAATCTCATAAATCAATAATTCTTTTTGAAAATATCTAAAATGCAAACAAATAATTGCAAATTAATTGATTTGTTTGGAGCAGAAATCCATTGTATATTAAGAACAATGTCTTCTTTAAAATTTAACAATTTTTAGACATGAATGCATTCATTTCCCAGAATTTCATCGTTTGTTGTATTGGATATGGACTTTCAACATTGTTTAGACACAAAATATCTCTTTGTTAAAACTAAATTATATTTCTTTTAATTCAAATTCTTTATTTTCGTTAAATAGAATCGTTTGACATTCAAAGAGCTATAAATATTATCCATAATTTTCTCATTGTTGGCAACATCTATTCTGAAAGAAACATCTCCATAGTTGTTGTAGAATAAAGTGTTATTGCTTTATCGTATTCATAATTTTTTTTTCCTAGCCTAAAATGATCCTTCTTCGACTTTTAAGGAGAAAAAAGCTACTGTAGCATTATCAAAGATAGAAAAATCACTGAGACATACATCAGAATGAACACAAATATAAAGACTGTGTGTTCATTGTCAAGGCGGTTTTAACAATCACTCAAATTAACATTCAAGTAACTTACCAGTCATATAAGTAAGTTACGTGGTTCTTAAAATTTGGAATTATTTTTCAGTGAAGGTCATCAAGAATAAATTAATTTACAAAAGATTCGATTGAAATTTTATGTTGCCAATAATTCGAATGAATCAGGTAGTGGTTAGAAGTGGCTAATAATTAATATTATCTCGTTAAAGTTTGGTTTGGTTTTATGGCGCAAAAACCAATTTTGGTCATGCTGCTCCAAACATAAGATTTGTTCAAAAATTCATTCATATATACATGTGTGATGATAATAAGTACAAACAGATGATAGCAGAGTAATAAGTCCAGTTATAGTTCAAATCAAGATCTTATTTTCAAAAATTAGACTTGGGGGAACCAAAGATGGAAACAAAATCTTTTCATCTTAGCAATAGTTATCCACTTCATCTCTTTAACCTACAACTGCGAGAATAGTCTGTAGTTCGATGATCGGGCCAAACATGAATATCATGGGCATAGCCCGTAGTACGATGATAGGGTCGGAACTAAAAATAAATATTAATTTGTTATATTTTAGAGATTGATAATAACTCTTTTGTATATCTACTACACCAGGTTGTAATTACTTATCAAATATTCCACAAAATTAAATCAGTTGTATCTTATACACAGTATTTACATTCCGTACGTCGGATGCGTACAATTTAGGACCGATTTGCCGAACTGTGGAATGCCTCGAAGTCAGCGCAGCATCGTTTACGATTTCTGTTCAAACTTTTGGAACGTAAATCGTAGGTTATGGGTTAGCTGTTTTGTCAGTATGTATAAAAACATTTTTTGCGAAGATTTTTTGTCAGTATTTTTTTTAATGACCAGATTAGGATCAAGATAGTATTTACCAGAATTTTTACGATTACAATAAGGTGGCGAGATTCGAAATTATTTTCCGAGTGGCATGTTTGCATCAGTTGCATGATTAGTTTTTATCCGCTGGAACAGATGTGAAAAATCCCATAGCAATTGTGAGAATGAAATAACTTTTTTTGAAATCCATTACTTTGAACGCAATACCGAGGAATAGCAACAGATTCAAGATGCTGCATTTCACGAAACAGCATCTTTTAAGAAATTTTTACGGTTCAGTCCGAACAGCTTGTTAACAAAGCTTTTACTTTTCCAGATGCTTATATCATATTACAGGCTAATTTGAAGTCCGTCATTATTGTATTGATAACATTATCAGATATAATGTAAGGAAAGATGTAATGTAAGTATAAAGATTTTTGCAATGACCTAGATAAAACAAAATAAGAATGTATGTAATCACTTCTCATAACAATAAAAGTATTGGTGATTAAACTAATGACTGATCAGTTTCAATCAGAACTATAATTTTTTGACGTTGATTAAAATGCGCCGCATTCCTTTAAATTTATTCTTTAGTTTGGTTTCCTTTTTGTTTATGGCGCAAAAACCCCTATTTAGCCCTTCTGCGCTAAACATATGATTTGAAAAAGTTTTCCTTGTTTTCAATACGTTTCATAGAGACAAAAAACTAAAAAAGAACAATTTTGGAAGAA
Source organism: Argiope aurantia (assembly GCA_026543865.1). Taxonomy (NCBI): domain Eukaryota; kingdom Metazoa; phylum Arthropoda; class Arachnida; order Araneae; family Araneidae; genus Argiope; species Argiope aurantia. Next base: position 14,537 of record JAPMOR010061453.1, on the reverse strand, counting down.
CAGGAAAAAACTCAAATGAGCTCATCAGTGGCAATGTCATGTAAAAAATAAAATAAGTTTTAATCAGGATTATCTCCCAGAAAGTCTTTTAATTGAGTTTTATTATTGCCAAAACGATTTCGTTTGTTTGTCAATTTCAATGGCACAAGAGCCAGTAAAAGCTATATTGTGCCAGGCATATAATTAAGAAAAGATTGTGTAAAAAATTAAAAAATTCTGTAAGAACAAAAGATACATTACGTTAAAATTCTAAAATGACATAATTATATATTAAACGAGTTTAAAAAATACGGAGTTTATATGAAATGATAAAAAACAAATTGCTTTTATAAACTTAAAATCTCAATAAAGAGTACATACATTTTTAACGGATTCTGCATATTTTATCTTAATTAAGAAGCATTAAGGATTTGTCTTTATTTTGCTCAAAATAGGATTAATACGAAAGTAGCTTTGTTCACTTTAATCGAAAAAGCATCATTTTAGAATAGGAAAAAAAAAAAAAAAAAAAAAAAAAAACCCTCTTGAATACATTAAAGCAGCAGTATTCTAAAGAACCATGTAGTTGTCTCTAGAGTTGTCCTTGCAACAGCAAGGAAATAATGTGTAATTTTTATAATCGGTCCAATACTAAATGATTCCATGTAATGAAGAAAAACAACTTAAATTAAAGGAAATATAATTTATTTTTAACAACGAAATATTTTGTATTTAAATAATGTCGGAAGTCTGCATCCGATACAATAGACTACAAATTGAAATTCTAAATGATGAATGTCATGATTAAAATCTGCTAAATTTCATGGGAAAAAAATAGTTTCTAAGGAGAATTATTTTTTTTCTTTGCTACAAACAATTAAGCTAATTTGCAATTAATTGTTTGTATTTTAGACATTGACCATAATAATGATTGATTTGAGAGGATGAAAATCTGTTTCAAAATGTTTTAAAAGCATTTAAAAGGCGTTGCTAAAGAATGATGAATGTTTTTAAGTATATTATTTCGCCATGAACTTTAATGTCAGTTTTCTAGATTTCAACCTAATGGAAAAGATTTTTTTCCCTTTAAATGATGAATATTTTGTCATTCCCCTTTTCCCCATTTCTTTCAGCTTATCGTTTTTAACTCAAAAAGGATAATTGCGTCAATATTGATTTTGCCCATGCGCATATCCAAACAGCAGTGAAGTTGAATGGAAAAATAAAACAGTTTATTTCTGATAAGAATGGAAATTCTGGATAAAAAGTTCTTCTAATCTTTGAAAATCAGCTGATGAACTGATAAAATGACGAAATCCATCTACCAGAAAATAGCAAAATCAAATATATTGCTGATAATTTTATATGCTTTTGGTGTTCCAGGAACAATCCAACATGTGTCCAAAAAGTTGAAAGTTTTGCTTGGGCTATTTGTCATTATCAGATGTTTTAATTTTACAATCTGTATGGCACTAGGCATGGATAGTTTGAAGAGATGGTGTCACAATTTTTTATGCCTCAAAATAATTATATCTTACATGATCATTGATTTGTCAGTTTTTGTAAACTGGTATTTCATGTACGTAAGACGAAATGCAGTGAAAGGCTTGCTACAAGCTATTGGAAATACAGAAAAAAAGTTTAGATATAAGACAGAAAGTGACAGATTTTATGTTGTGTGCTTTACAATTATTTTTCTGATACTGTGCGTTGTAATGCTCGGAATGACTTTTTTCCTCATCTATTCCAACAATTCGGGGACAGACTTCTGGTTTCAGAAACTTATATTCAAACAGAATATTCATGTAAGTTTTACGTTTAAATGCATCTGCACTTTTACATTTATGTCGATAGCACAAATGTTTAAGTATGTTGTTCCTCAGCTGATGACTTTCTTCTATATTCAAATCTGTCTTGTAATCCGTCGACTGATAATTCAATGTATGGAAGGATTGGACGTTGATTTCTACAGTTCATTGACAACTATGCCAATTGAAAATTTTATAAACCTTTATCAAGATATACATGAAACAACACTAATGGTAGAATCGGTATTTTCTGTTCCGATATTTTGGCTGATGTTTTGCCATTTTATGGCTGTATTCATTATGTTTTCGAAAGTTTTGAGCTTGAATATATTTCTCTCTGATCCGATTTTAAAATTGGAGACTTCGATACACGGTTTGCTTCAATGTCTGGCCTTCTTCGGTTTGACGTATTTTGCTTCGCTGGTAAGTGAAGCCGATGAAAGACTGAAGCAGAAAGCGAAAGGCGTGGCTTTTCGTTTAAGTCTTCGGAGCAATACTAAAGATCACAGTGAATTGCTCATTCGATTCATCAAATCAAAAAGTCGCTTAGTTCTCACAGCTTGGGGAGTCTTCTATTTTAAGAAGCAATTTTTATTCGCTTCTGCCGGTGTTGTGATAACTTACAATTTGCTTATATTACATTTGAACGCACCTCTGATATGAAAACAATATTTTTACTCTCTAGTATATGAAGTACAGGGGGAAGTGTAGTAATCGTCGAAAGATTCGAACTCGAGATATTTTGATTCATTTTTGGAAAATGTCAGTCAGTCTGTCTGTCTGTGACAAAGATAATTTAAAAACGCTTTGAGTTAGACACATGAAATTTGGTGTACCGTCTCTATATCAATTTTGTATATATTCAGAAAATTCTGAGCAAATTCTGTTCAGAGGAAGTCTGTCTGTTCTGCTGTCCGAATAAAAGTTAACATAACTATTAAACGAAGTTATATGAAATTCAGAACATAGATTTATCATCTATAGTGCAGATACAGCTCAAATTTTGAGCCCAATCCAATAAGGGGTTGATCGTCTGTCGGTCTGTACTTTCAGAAGCATGTCAACGTGGTAACTCAAAAACCGAATGACTTAAATATACTGAATTTGGTAGGGAGTTTTGTTATTACAAATGTAATTTTGTATCAGTTTTTTGTTTCAATTAGTAGGGAATAAACGTGTATAAAACACAAATTCGATTTTCGGATATTATTAATCACACGCTAGGGATTAATCGCCAAAAAACTCGCCAAAGATGACATAATATATTCAGTAAAAGTGCTAAATTCAAGCCAAAAGTTAATATTTCGTAACTATTGTATGCTAATACTATGCAAAGCGCTCTCTGACATAACACTTTTATGTAAGAAGGCCTTTTTAATCCACACTCGCTGTAACTTTAAAAAATGATCAAGCATGATGAAGTGCAGACGTTTGAGTAAAATACTTACGATTTCGCTGTTTTACAAATATACAAGGCGTCCCATTAACGAGTCTCTAATTTCAAAATATAATAATTCCACAAGGGATAGAAGGATGGAATTAGTGGTATGCTTATTAAAAAAAAGTTAAAAATTCTATACAGAAGTTTCAAAATTACTTACAAATGTTGTCAGTGGACTTCGCAGTTAACTATAGTCATAATACGAAGTACAAGGGAAAAAAAAAGGTCATAATCTGCAAACAATTGTGGCAATCACATCACAATTCTCATCTTTTCAAACTGTGTGTCCTTTGCAGCTGAGAGAAGGCACATACATAGAATAAAATTTTAGGTCACCCTCTGTAATGTATTAATAACATTATGTGCCCATGTCTTAAATGATGCCCATCCAGTGCTATAGTTGGTTCCTTAAAAAAGCATCTTCCAATGATCCCAAATGGTGAAAATGCAGTCGCAAAGGTTAATATAGCAATTTCATACTTGTTTCAATTAATGTGGAATAGTTCAAAGCAATGACCTTATTTTCGAAGTATTCATCAAGAAATAGAGAATCTGTTGGATTTGACGATGTGTTCTGGTTCTACTTTTAGATAAATCTCAAAATTCCTCGTCTATGATATAATATTTGTAGTGTGGCAATAATTTATTCCAAAAGTACAGCATACTTTTCAACAGAGGTACTTTCTGACAAGAAATAATTCAGAGCAAAGTCGTCCTTTAGCGAATTGCTTCCAACAGGGCTCCGCACAAAAATGTTAAAAAAAAAACGCACGGACACTAATTTAAAATCAAATCAAATATCAGTTTCATTTTAAATAGTTAATTTTATGATTTTTCAAATTTATTTATCGACCTATTTGGCCAAATTTTTATTACAACTTTTCATTTTTCATCAGTTGAGTTCATTACAAAAAGTCGAAAAAAAAAAAAAAAACCCCAACTCACCAAAGATTTCAGTTACCTCTCAGAAGGATTGCGACTTCCCGCACAGAAGAATAGTTTTCCGTCCTCCTAGCCGCGGGTCTCAGCAGCCATAAAAAATCTGAGTAGTTCTTGCACTGAAAACGTTGTTTGGTTTTATTACTATGTTTATTTAGTTGAGAAAAGTCATGTAAAGCCGGCGTCCTGGCCTAAGGCAGAGCGTCTTCCCCATGATCTGAGCATCTCGAGTTCGAGTCCTGGTTCGGGCATGGTTGTTCTCCACCCTGTGTTCTATTGTTCTATTTGTGAAGTGTGTGAAAGGGGCCCCCCCCCCCCCCCCCGTAAAAAGTGGTTTGCAAGCGAATGTGTATCATCATATGAGCTAGAAGTCAGACTTCCGCCCTCGGGTGCTCAGTGGTCTTTACCCTCAGAAGCTACTTACCACCTTTCTGTGATACCCCGGACACGGCATCATCATCAAGGCATGGAAAGTTCTAACTCTCTGCAAAAGCAAGTGTTTCACTTTCTCTCACTCTACTCATACTACCTATTCATTCATACTACCTTATGCGCAAGGAGAGCTTGCCATCGGATAAACTGGCAGTGCCACAATTGAAATCCGATGATACTTCGCAATACAATATTGGCGAAAAAGGATTTCGAATTAAACTGAACCTAAGAGATTTAGGGACAGGGAATATAGTACAAAAACTTCTAAATGCTTTTTGCACAAATATTTCGAAACTGTGTTGTTGCTTATCCCCCCTTGAACAATTCAAACCAAGTCCAAGAGATCGGGGAGAGAGGGGTGCAGTAGCTTCTGAGGGCACAGATTCCTGAGCACCCGAGAGCAGAAGTATGACTTTAGGTCATATGAAGATGACACTCACACACTAGAAATCCCTTCTTACAAGGGGCCCTCACAACCCCTTTTTACAAGCGGGCTCTTTCATACACCTCACAGATAGAACACAGAGTAAAGAACAACCATACCCGAACCAAGACTCAAACCCGGGATACCCAGATCATGGGGAAGACACGATACCCCTAGGCCAGGATGCCGGCATTTCGAAACAGTTACTTTGGTTAGGACAGTAGATCAAAAACAGCATACCCCATACATTTCAATACAGAAAATGACTTGAAGCTGAAAAAGATATTTTATATTTTTGGTATTTTATATTTTTTTTCGTTGACGACTGTGCAAGGGTCTTGTTTTGGAAATTGAGTTCGAGTAGGTGTCTTTTGCCAAATTTATTCCAATATGATGGACGATCGGGAATATTAACATTTTAATTTTGATTTAAAAAATGCCCAGTTTTCTAAGCATGCTGATAATTGCAAATTCATCTTCTTATGTCAATTAGATCTTAAGGTTTTGAATGTATTAGAGATTGAATCAACAATTTTGAAGACCGATAAGCAATATAGCTTTATTTATGATTTGTTTAATTTATCAATAATCAACAACTAATCAGCTCCCCCCCCCCCCCAAGTGTTTCCTGTGCCTTAAGATAGCATTTCTTTTTCACTTAGGAAGTCCAAGAAATATTCTGAAGGCAATAATTTGAATGATACTGTATTGAAAGCTTTAAACTATTCTTATAAAAAAATTATAAGCAGTCATACTGCTATAAAAGGATAAATTACAGACACTGTTATTAGAGATTGATAAACTCTTTTGTTTTGTGCCCAAATGATTTGTAGGCGAAATATTTTAGGGCAGTGATTTTTTTAATTGTTCTAGTCCAAAGTTTTTCTTTTAAGTTAATTCTTTTTTGTTTTGTTCTGAAAAAAAAATATGCCTAAATGTGTATTAGTTTATTTCTAAGATAGTGAAAAATCTACACATGCATATTCAAGGAAAAGAATGTAGCTTTCTTTTTAAGAACTCTATTTTACAACTTATTTCTGGACAAATAATGAGTTTCAACATTTGCACTATTTTTAGACGTTTCCCATTGCATCTTGGAGTTTCTTTAGATATAATATAGAGAAGAGGGAATGAAGAATATTAAAATAGCACCAGCAAAAATTGAACAATCTGCTTCTTCATCGGGGGTTTTACTAAACATAATGAAAATAGTTCAATGAGCAACAAAGAAATTGTTAAAAACTCTTAAGAAGGAATTTGATACAAATGAAAGGATTCTGCTTTTTGAGAAAATATTAAAGAAGTGCTTTACTTTTATAAAAGCGTAAAAGTTTTCATAACAAAATTATAATCCTTGTCCTTTATAATAAACCTGCACAAAGGGGAATGACTATTTATCAATGAAATACATAGGTAAATTTTGGTCTTTGTTTTGTCTAGTTTTTATTACCATGAGAGAACATGGTGTCTTGGTTTGGGGCTTTTGAAGCCTCTGAAAGTCAGGCAGAAAATAAAGGGCGTGGGTCGTAAGAAGTTATGAAGAAGCACAAGGAAGAAAATGGGAATCAACGCGAAACAACGAGGGGAGGTATTGAAAAGTATATAAATAATAAAATATACATTATCTAACTTTTATAATTTCTAAAGGTAAAAAAAAGTTTTGGAGCTCAAATGATTTCAGCATTGAAAAAAAACCCATCGCTTTTCTAAAAGTTGACAATTGAACAATACGATACTCACGTAGTCATTCCAAACCAGCTTAAACATGATTTTCGGAGAAAAAAAAAAGAAAAAAAAATTTGCCTTGAGAAAAAGTCTGATAGTCATGGGATTGTTTCAAACCGGTTTAAACTGGTTTTCCTTGAAAAATATTTAGACAATTGTCCTCCGTAAGAATGCAAAATAGAGATGCTTGCAGGATGAGTGTCTGTCGTAAAATGAGCTATAGCTCCAAACTTAGCTCTTTATTTTGTCGGATTAGTGCCATGCTATTAAAAAAATAATATTCTCGTATGATAACTTGAAATTTGCGATAGTAGATTTTCAGTATTTTTAATATCTTAATTTGCAAACGTTGATTTAAAGAATTTTCATTATAGCTTGATTTTCAAGTGGAAAGAAGAAACTTCATTAAATTGACTGTACTCTGTTTGTAAAAGAGAGTTAAACAGCCTGATAATAGTTTACATTTTTTAAGAGTCCAACTAAAATTATTACTTTTTACAAATGTTTAAAATATTTAATATATTAAACTTGACACTTATGATTTCAATAAAAATATCCTATTCAATAGCTTGACCAAACTTCATAATTATGAAACTATCTAGATCTGGTTAAAATGTTAGATCTTGAAATGTTTCGGTCTTATCTTCATTTCAGTGGCTTTCAGAGAATCGTTGATGACTTTCCATGCACTCCAGTACAATCCAATCCCGTTTATTTCGTGTTTTTCTGTCAAATAGAGACCATTCAAATTAGATGAAAGACACGATTCGTACCACCAACCACCCTTGTATTTCTCAGCGCAACTTCCGTCCTTGTAATCGTCATTGTCTTGGTCTTTAGTAGAGAATTTTTTGTTGCCGTGATTCGCAGCCATTGACTCACCTGTTAAGAAAACGTACGTAACAGCTCTTAGAACATAAATCCTATCAAATAATAATGTAAAATTTTGTTCCTTGAGAAAATAAGAGATAGTAGGAAAAAAATGACTTCATATTTGAAAAAAAGTTGAAATAAATCAATTAAAAATGAAAAACATCATGTTCGAGAAGACGGACTAAACTTTTTAATCGGGATTTCAATCACTTTTAGATGTGCTGAACTTATGAATTTTCTTATATTTATGCGTTGTCGTTTTAATATTTTCAGATTATAATATATCAGTATCAGTATTTAAGTATATATCAGTATTTATCATATCAGTATTATATATATTATATATATCAGTGAAACATTAATTAATGAATTTCCCTTCTAATATCACCATTTGGTAGTCAGTTTCAGAATTCAATTCTTTAGTAATCTAGATATATAAAGATGAACGTTTGTTTGTGGGACTTTTTAAGCATATCTACATTTTTTTTGTCCAATTTTGAGAAAATTTGGTACATCTACTCTTTAAAATAAGATCACCGTCGACGTTAAACTCAGAAATCAGTTTGGGTATTAATTAATTAATTAATAATGTTTTAGTATTTTACCAATTCCAAAAATATGATCCCAGAGCAATTTTTAAACCATCTAAAAAGAATTTTTTTTTCAAGATTCCAGTTTCATTTTCGTAAGATTTTTCCACCAATTTTAATTATTATATTAAAATGTTAAAAAAATGGTAAAATTTTAATTTTTGTCATCTTAATGCATTAATTTAAACATATTTTACACATATAAAACATTAATGTGTTAATTGAAACATCTCAGCATTAAAATTCCTTAAAAATTATTTGGAAACATAAACATCGCATTCCAATATTATAAGACAGGAGTTATGGCATCCAAAAGCTTTAAAACTCTGAATCCATTGGTGAAACGATGTAAAATCGAGTCACTTTTTTTCTACTTTATACACTGAAGAGCTATTACATTATTATGACCACTCTGTTAATAACATGCAAGACCACCTTTAGCCCGAAAACTTCCAGTACCTGACGAGGCATTGACTCTACAAGGTACTGATAGGTAGTCTAGATTATCTGGTACCGAGCGCTCAGCAACTGATCCTGCCATTCCCTCACACTGCGAGGAAGCATCGTGGCAACACGAAATTGGTTTTTTAGGTGGAACCACAAATGATCTATGGGATTAATTTCAGGAAAATTTGGAGGTCAAGATATGACTTGAAAGTCACTGGAATGTGCCTCGAACCACTCCTTGACGATTCAACCGTTATAACATGATGCGTTAATTATCTTGTTGGTAAATACCATCCCCCGCCGGAAATACTGTTGTCGTGAATGGGTGAACCTGATCTACAACGATGTTCACGTAGCGCACAGACATCGGGGATTGTTATATGGAGATTATGGGTCTTAATGTGCTCTATGAAAACATTGACCACACCATAATACTCCTACCACCTGCTTGTCTACGTCCAACTATGCATCCGGAATGGTACCCAAGTTTCCTTTGGAAATCGGCGTATTCGCACACGTCCGTCGATGTGATGGATCATAAAACGTGATGCGTCAGACCATGTAACCTTCTTCTATTCTTTCAATGTCGAATTCCGATGCTTTTGGCCCATTGCAGGCGCAGCTGGAGGTGACGTGCCGTCAGTGCAGCGGCATGCATCGGTCTCCGGCTGTGTAGGCCCAGAAGCAGCAATGTACGCGGTACAATGTGTTGAGAAACACTGACTGGGTTGCCGCTGTTGTAGATGTTGATGATTTCGGCTGTTGAAGCTCTTCGATCAAGGCGAACAATGCTTAGCAATCTCCGCTCTCCTGTGAAATCAATGTGTCATGGACAACACACCGGTGCCCGGCGACTAATCATAAGTGGTGTATATATGGTGGAACGACATGTGCTTACAACTGCACGTGAATAGTCCACTAAACGCACCGCTTCTGATATTTATGTTCCCAGTCGCCGAGCCATGACGATTTGACCTTTATCGAAGTCTGATAAATCAGCCGCTTTTCCCACTCTTTCGCTAATCGCGCTATGTTTGGAAAGATAATGCATAGTCGCTTTACATACTTCAACATCAGCCGCGTACGCGTAGTGGTTTTGTTCCTGGGGATGTTATAGATGGAGGGTGGTCATAATGTAATAGTTTTTCGGTATGTAGAATTCTCTTAGGAGTAGAAATGGTTAAATGAATTAGATGGAGATCAAATCTAATTAAAAAAGTTATTGTATTTATTTCTTCTTAACAACAAAAGGATGAAAGATGTCTCTTACCTGCGTTTCCATTGTAACCTTGAATGTGCAAAGTGTACTTGTTATTTTCGTCATCTATCCAAAACGTGTCGTAGAAGGCGTATCTTTTCTCATCTCTCATATCCACCAAGTCGAATCGAATCGAATAGAGGCGTTGATTGGTTAAAGAAAACATGTTATCATTGCCTGGAATCCAAATAAAAAAATATTTTATATTGAGAAAAATATAAGGTCTCCAAAAATGCAGATTATTCTCACTAAAAACAGTTAAAAGCAATTTATTATACCGAGAAAGTATACCGTTCTATACCGAGTTGATATAGAAGGGTAAATAATCGTTCCTGTTTAGCGAAGTCCTTGATGTTAATTTTTCATTTGGTCCATGGCTGGATTGAATCAAAGATCTGACAAATCCCTGTTAAATCTGACCTAAGGGTTTAACACCTTCAGATTAGTGAGATTTGGGGAACTACTACTGCTGCTTCAAGGATCGCTTTTGTTATCTCACTGTTCAAACTTGCAATGCCTGTTCCAGAACAGCTTTATGTAGGATCAGAATTGTACTCAATTATAATTAATCTATTAAATAACATATAAAGGAAATTATGCTCGTAGATTCGAGTTTATGGTATATGACAAAAGAGCCAGGTTTGGTCATGCTGATCCAAACGTATGCTAAAAATGAATTAAAAGGTAAAAGATCCCGTAAATTTGGACAGTACAGTAGTTTTATCATGTCCTAGTTTGTAGATTACAAGTTGTTCATATCAGAAGAAATATCGTTCTCATAAAGAATTAGTGCAAGAGTTTGCTGCAACGTAAAATGCAATTTTTCGAAGTTATTCAATACTTTAATTCTATTAGTGACAGGGAATGTTTATGCTTAGTACTTTTTTATATACAAGGTGTTGCCGAATTCGACAAATTCAGAGTGGTGATAGTAGGCATCAAGAGGATAAAGAATCACCATACAGCATGGAGTCCCAAACGACATTTAATTGGTGAAAATCGCAAAAATATATAAAATCGGAGAATTGTTGGAAACTATAAAACAGTAATAAAAAATAGCAAATGGAGTTTCAATTATGAATTTTTTTTAAGTGAAAGTACATGCTTAAAAGTTTTTTTTTTCATGCTGGTAACATGCGGATTTGATGATTTAGGGGGTCGTTAATTACTGAAAACAAAAAAGTAGTTTAGAAGCCATATTTACAAAGATATTAAAACTGAAAGAAAAACAAAAGCTTTAAAATGGAAGGAATTTTATATTCTATAATTTGATATAAGTGTGTATTGTGAGAACTGGGTAGTTTTAAATATATTCAAGAAAAGTTAAAATGGGTACCAGGAAACATTGCTGCAACATCAGTACCAATGTTCGCAGAAAGCATTGTCAAATTTGAAAAATAAATTCAGAGCAAGGAGAGTACGCATTAAGTAGGTGAAAAAATCATCAGAAAACATAGGGTCGCAGGTAACATTTTTCAATGAAAATCAAAAATCAGGTTTAGTTTGTACGCTGGATGCTTGATGCCACACAGAAAGGTGTCTTCAATACGCACAAGGCGAATATTTGATCATTCGAAAGTCCCTATCACTATCTCGTCGAACATACAACACAAGTCTGATATTAACATCTGGGCAGAGTCATCTATTTGGACCGCATCTTCTGGCCGAACGCCTCAGCGGCCAAAAGTGCCTTGTTTGTACTTGCACGTTTCTCCGGATTTACTGCAGGGAACACCGACCATTTGGTTAATGCATGATGGAGGACCAGCACATTTCAGTTACATTCGTGAAATTTGACGTGTTGCTTGCGAATGAAGCATACCGACCATCCATTCTACAATGCTCTTTAATGAATACTTGCTCACTGCTTTTATTTTTCTAGAACGCATGAAAAATTTACATACGAGAAGGCTTTTCCTCGATTTTCTTGTTCCTAATCCTAGCATTCATAGGTCCATTCTCTTCTCCAGACTCATTGTCTTTTCGAAGTCTGTTTTTGGGATTTTCACTGAATAAGCGTTACCTGCGACCGTATGTTTTCTGGAAATTATCCATCTACTGAATGCCTATTATCCTTGCTCTGAATTTTTCTTTCGAATTTGACAACGCTGTTTGCGAACATCGGTACTGATGTTGCAGCGATGTTTTCTGGTGCCCATTATAGTTTTTCTTGAATATCTTTAAAACTACCCAGTTCTCACACTACACGCTTATATCAAATTATAGACTATAAAATTCCTTACATTTTCAAGGTTTTAGTTTTCTTCAAGTTTTAATATTTTTGTAAATATGGGTTCTAAACTACTTTTTCGTTTTCAGTAATTTACGACCCCCTAGATCATCCAATTCGCATGTTACTAGCATGAAAAAAACTTTTAAGAATGTACTTTCACTTAAAAAAATTATAATTTAAACACCATTTGTTATTTGTTATTAATTTCTTACAGTTTCCAACAGTTTGACTCTCTATATTTTTCGATTTTCACCACTTATACGTCGTTTGGGACCTGGTATTGTATGGTGATTCTTTATCCTCCTGATGCCTTCTATCACTCCTCTGAATGTGTCGGTCGAATTCGGCAACACCCTGTATATTCAGAGGACTTAATTTTTAGTATTTATTTATTTATTTTAAATCTTTTTAACTAACTTTATTTTACTTCAAATTATTTTCTTCCATTAGTTTTATCACTTTTCAAAATTATTATCTTCTACTGCATATGTATTGTTTTTTTCTAAATTTGTTTATGTATTTACTTCCTATTTTTTGTATTTTCTTACTTTATTTACATCTCTATTATTTTATTTTATATTATTTTTTATATTTGTTATTTATTTCTTGCTCTACTTGTATTCACATTTTTTTTTATTTTGTTTATGTCACTTTACTAAACAATTGTTTTGTATGTATTGCGGCTTAATGCTAAATGTGCTTTTCTATGCTGAGAGTTTGGTATTGAGGTGGCCTTTTGGCTTCCCGAATGATTTAGGGCGGTCAGAGTTCCTTGATCGAATATATATTATAATAGAATTAAAATAATATTGTCCATAGAATTATATAAGTTTTTAATCATGTCATATCCTGGTGAATGTTAAATCATGATATAAATTTTTAAATCATAAAATACATTATCTTGTTCTGTCAATCTTTATTTGACTAATTGTTTGATTCTTGTTGAGGAATTTTATGTGTATTAATACATTTTACCTCAATTTTAGAAAAATGTATTGAATCTGATAGAAACCTGAGGAAAGCGATTTATGAAGTTTCTAAGGTCCGACGATAAAGGCCATATGAAGGTTTTACTTACGAAGTAAATTTCTTAAATTTTGATTTAATTGATTTGTTTGGGGTTTTCTGGAGCAAGAGCCATGATGTTGGTCATTCTGCGCCAAACAATAGGTAAAGTTATATTATTTTAAAAGAGTCATTGAATTGAATATGAGGAAAAGCTAAAAAGTAAACAAGATTCAAATAAATTTTTAGAACTTTATGGACTTTAAAAAAGTAAAGAGTTGGACATGAGGTATCTTATCAAGCACGAAAGATAATGGGGTGCAAAACTTTTGAAGAAACGGTGTTGTTGTTTCTAATGGCACTTGCCATGGACAAGCCCGCTGTTCGAAGACAGCCGATTTAAGTCTGAGGGGGAGTGCCTCTTGTTTCTATAATAGCGATATCAACGACTTAGCTACACACACGTCACAACCTTTTTTACGGAGCGGTCTCCATTCACGCATCCACATATCGTCATTTAGACCTGAATCAGAGAACGATCACCCCTGATCCAGTACTCCCAGTGGTATTACTCTCGACATGGAGGACATTGTGACCACGACAGATTTATACGCGCGTCAGCCGCCAAGCACGCGGGGAATCTTCGGCCGGCGGGGTTTGAACTCGCAACCTAAGGGACGCGAATTCAAAACTCTACCAACCAGGCTATCCCGGCCTGAAAAAACGGTAAACGCTGGGTATTGAAATTTGGGCATTCTGACAGTAAATGTTGTACAAACATTTGACAATGGCATCGTGAACACAGTGGTGATTGTTCACCGAGCAAAAAATGAATATGGTTGAATCTAGTGTGTCCAATGCGTAAACGAGTTAAAACAGTATCTGCTTTTCTGTTCGCTAATGAGGGCCAAGGTTGCCCATGGGGTTTTATAACAAGAAGTTTGTTATTTGTCTCCAGTTCCCATTGACCCTGCCATTTAGAAAAAAAGAAGCATTTTAATGTATCGCTCACAGGAATAGCAGTAACGATTGAAGTAGTCACCAATTTGACAGCCTCTTTGTTGCCTAAAATTCCAACATGGGATGGTACCCAACAGAATAAAATAGTGTAACTACGAGAAATGAGTTTATCAAAAACATCTAAGACCTTTAAAACCAAAGAATGAGGATGATATGACTTTAGAGAACGTAAAACGCTCAGAGAATTCGTACAGATGATAAAATTTTTATCCCGACTATTAAAAATTTCTTCTAAAACATATAAAAGACCGCTTATTTCTGCAGTAAAAACTGAACAGGATGGGTGAAGTTTAAAAGAAGAAACTGCATGAGGGAAAACAACAGCAAATTTCTTGAAAGCCCAAACAATCAATATGGGAATCG
>JAPMOR010061445.1:0-41894 GCA_026543865.1 Argiope aurantia | reverse complement strand
TAATATTAAAAAAGCTACTAAACTGAGCATTAATCTTGAAAAATATTTTTTTCAAACCAAACCTAGGTTAAAAAGCATCGTAGCATTGTAAATTAAGCTTTTCGAATTTATTAAAAGTGAAGGAAAAAAAACTGTAGTGAAATTAAATCGATGTCATTAAAGAGATAATTTTTTGAGTTTAAAAATAATGCAAAAGCCCTCTTTGGACATTAATAGTTTTGGAAGTCATATATTTCCAGTAGGTAAGTCATATCGAGTATCCATAGTGACGGTTAAACTTATTATCACTCTCAATTATTAAATTTTCCTATTAAACATTTCCTTAATTTCTTTTACATCTTCAGATTGAAAGAAGTGTTTGTCACTGCGAACAGCATACATGGGACAATAATTTTATTTAATTAACGAAGCGTTAAATTAAGTGCAGCCGCAAAAACGCTGAATTAAGCAGTCTGCAGAAACTTTCGTACATACATATGTTTACATTTGATTGCGGCCATTCCGTAATAAGTAATAAGAGCGACTTTTGCGCAACATACATTAGCGTTATATATATATTATTATAATATACAGAGAGATTTTGTATTATTTATTATAAGCAAGCAACTTTCCTATGTGGATTTGCATATTTTATGTTATAAATATAAATATTGTTATTTAAATGTATTTTTTTTAAAATTTCGTAATTTTATCAGTCGTATTACCGAGAATATAATGTACTAAAAAAGACCATTGTTATAGTTTTAAAAAATATGCTTAAAAGATAGATTCGCTTTTATCAAAATTAATAACTATAATTAAGAAATTCAAAAGTGCAATAGATGAGATTTTGATTGCAAAATGAATTAAAAAGAGCAGACGATATATTTTCCCCAATAAAGTTGAAAAGACAAACGCTAACTTTTATCGTAAATCATTATTCTCTTAATTTATTTGAAAGATGGATTGATAATAATTTTTTTTAAATATGTGCAAAACGCAGACGAGAAATTGTTAGTTCTTACCGACTTATACAATCTTTTGAATTTTTCTTTAAAATTTCAAAGTGTTTCCATAATAAATTTTGAACTTTGAAACATAACCTGTTTATATTATATTTTTATCATAATTTTTACCGTAATAATAGTTATTTTGCTATATTGCTCAATTATGTGATAACAATATGGCCATTATCTATGTTTGCTTCAACATGCAATGTTTTATTGCTTTTTCATAAAAATTTAAAAATTTGAAATCATTTATTCTGTTTATAAGTACCCTACCTTTATCTTCCAGCTTGTCGGGCGGAATTACGTTTCATTATAGTGTCTGTTCATTTATTTTTATTTTGTAAAACGTAATTTAAACTGTATTGTATCTAAAGTTAAATATTTTTAAATGATATCGAATTTATGATACAAAATTTAAGAACAATAATTAATATTTTAAAAATTAAAAAGATCATAATAAACTGCAAAAGATGCAAAACATTAACATATATTCAAACTACAAAAAAACTGTAGATCGCAAAGAGAATGTGAGAATCCATTCATGTTAATTTATTATTTTGTCAGAATTTTTTTTTATCATGAAAACTTTTCTTCATACCTGCTTACTAATTCTATTTCTATCCCTCTAATTACCTCAAGGAATGCATTAAAACGGCAAAGGTGACAATTAAATATTAGAATCGCATCAGAGGCTAATGCCGTTTTGTTTCATTTTGTAGAATTCTAATTTCAACTGAATTACTAGTTTCCTACATTTTAATTTTGGACATAAATTCAAATCAAGATTTAATTTAACTTGGTCTTTAATAGTTGATTAAAAACAGCATCGTTTTCTGAAGATGCATGATTCAGATAATGTAGAAAGATTGCTAATGATGGGTGAATTCTATTATCAACTGGAAACCAAAATTTTTAATCAGAATATCCTAATTTATTTTGAAAGAGAAAAATTGTTGAAAGAGAGGGGAATTCTGGGATCCACTAGATTCGGAGATTTTAAATTAAGGTATTCTAATTCTTTTCGAAATGGAAACCTCAGATTATAATTGCAAAATACTTATAGACAAATTCTAAATGGACATTGGTTTTGAATAAACATTTTTTTTAAATAGATCTGTTAACAGATATTAAATATTGAACTTAAAAAAAAACTTTTGAACAATATATAATATTTTTATGGTATTCAAAGACCACAGGAATTGTAGTAAATAATGGGAAATTACTTAGATAAGTAAAATGATCTGGGGGAAAAAGAAATGCATATCTACAAGGGGTGTTCAAATTAAAAGATACGAAACTACACAGTGGGTATAAATGAAGACTTTATTCAATGTATGCACCATAGGCCGGAGCTCAACAATCCCATTGATTAATGAGCCGAATTATTCCTTGTTCGCAGAATTCCTGCGGCCATGACGAGACCCAGTTTTTCACAGTGCCCTTGAGTTCGCCATCCGAGTTGAAGCACTTCTTTTTCCAATGTTTTTTCAGTGGACCAAACACTTGAAAATCGCAAGGTGATATGTCTGGGCTGTAGGTCATTGAAAATTAAACAGTCAAAGAAACAGTTAATGAGTTAAGAAGAGTTTTTCAGTTGTGTTGCTAGTCTTCTACATATACATGTTCGACATTTCAATGAAGTGATGTCATCTTCAGACAATGTTACCACAGTTGATAATTTGATTTCTTACTTTTAATTACTTAATCTCTCGCCACAGAGAATCGCGAGGATATCGTTTGGTGTCTTCGATAAAGTTCGCGAAAGTAAAAACGGTCTGCGCTACAGTCACTGTCAAGCTGATGTTTAAACATAAATAATAATATAGTTAACAAATTAGTAAAACAAAAATTATGCAGTCAAACAAAAAATTAGTGATTTAGAAAAAGTTTTTCAATTTTATTGTTATCAATCCGTTAGTAAATGTATTGTTTCCGGCATAATTGTGAACATTTAGGCATTTAAAATGTCGATGAACCATGTTTCCACTCCCCTCTTCAGAAAACAGTGCCACCAGTAACGTGAATTAGGATTTAGAAGCGAATTTTGTAATTTTTATTTTGTCATTCTATCCAAAATATATATTCGATTTTCTTTTCAAAAAATAAATATTTTATTTTCTTGCTATTTGCGTATTAATCATATGCCAACGATTAATGTACAAAAATCATGAGCTAGATTCAGCAAAAACGTGTAATTCACATCAAGAATCGAGATTTTTTTATTATGTTTATGCTTACCATTGCATTGCAGTTAATGCACAAGTACCAGTTTTTACTACTATGCTACGAAACATATAACTTATGTGTAGAAATCTAAAAAGAGAAAACTGGAGAAAAATTAAAATGAAATCTACAATCGCAAATTTCAAGTTATCATGTGAGAACATTATTATTTTTTAAGTCATTAACCAGTTTAAACCGGTTTGAAACAATCAAGGGACATCTCTATCCCTCCCTCTCATATATAATAATTTTTTAAACTTTCATTTTTAATTTTTCTAACTGGCAAACAAAGTTTTGGAGCTCGATCGATTTTGAGATGAAATAACAGTTATGATGTTATAGTTCTACGTCAATCTTTCAAAAGTGCATCTGCTGTAAAAGAAGCATAGGTAATAATGAAGCAATACTGGTAAAAGCAGATAAAAAAAAATGCAATTAAAAGGTGATGATGAAAATTGCCTTTTATGCTTTATTCATTGCCTATGCGATTTCGAACTTCAAAAACACCGAACCAAAACAGCATCATGTTCTCACATGATAATGATAATAAAAAAAAAAACCTGAACATTGGCCTTATTGACGATTTAAAACAAGAATTAATAATTTTATGAAGGGGAATAAAATTATTATTAGAGTATGCCAGAATGATTTGGGGAAGCCATTCTAGCTGGATTTTCGGTGAAATTTGTTCCGAAGGCAGATAGGTTTTATCTGTCAGGCAATAAACAAAGAATTAGCTTTTTTGAAATATCTCGAAAATGGAAGGTGATGGAATTTGACCATTTGAAAGTTGATGGCAGATTTAAGTTTCAAAGTTTTCAAATGATAAAAGAAAATGCACAATTAGATACTATTTTCGGGTTTGGTGGATTGGCTTTTTTTTATTTTCTCCTATTGATTGGATTTTAAAGATTAATAATATGATAAAATTACCAAAATAAAAAAAAATTATTGTTTCGATAAAGGATATAAAAATGTTTATGTAAGAGCTTTAAAATAGCTATAGAGAATTATCCAGAGCTTTGTAAATTCGAAATTTCGATTAGAACTCAATATATTACAAATCTATATGAAATTTCCAAAAAATCTTTTATTAGTGGAATCTTACTACCAAGCAAATGATTTCTTGACACTTTGGTAACTTTACATACAGAATTCTAACCTGTAATGTATTTAAAAAGAATTTTGAAAATAATTATCATGAATTTTTAATGCAATAATGTTAAAAATTTTACATAATGGTAACTGAATTATATCTATTATATAACTGGGATTCATCCATAGAAACAGCACTGGCTCGTTGTAGCTTCATGCTAATTTATCATTCACTCTAATATTTTTCATTTCTTGTATTATTCCCTCGTTTTGTGCTATTTTGTGTTATAATCTGCCTGTCAGAAGGAAAGTACTCTATCAGAATATTAAATCTCTTGCCTCCCGGGGGGGGGATAGAACTCATCCTTAATTCGCAAATGGTTCTAAAATGTGCGAATCTCGTTAAATGATCCGCTAACTATGCAGAAGTATTTTGTCCAATCAGCACAGAGAATCATCGGTGCGCGAGACCGTTAAATACCTTAATGGAGAGAAGAGCGCCATTATTCATTCTTATGGTTCCATAAAAAGTCAGAACTTGCCAAGGGAACCTCCTTTATTAAGCCAGGTCACGCCACTCCAAATGTTGAATCTAGTCTCAATATGTTAGCTCCTTATTTGACGATAAAAAGCATCTTGCAAACGATCCCTTTTTTGATTTCGTGGGGGATTTATGATGTCATATGATAATAGAGTATTTGATAATTATTATTTTTATTGTTTTGTTTTGTTCTCCAACTTAGTTTAAAGAATGAATGTGATTGCACTTCTGCTCTGAAATTTCTTATAACGTTGACACCAAATTTATATTTTTCCATTGAAAGTTTTCATGTAAAACCATAGGGAGCTGTCTCCTCTAAGCCTTCTCGCATATTCTCTAATAAATGCATCATGCGAGAGAACGCCTTACATGGCATCGGCGAACAATAGCTACGAAATATTAACTTTTGGCATGAATTTCACATTTTTACAGAATGTATCGCACCATCCTTGTCAAGTAATGTGGTGATTAATCCTTGGCATGCAGTAATAGTATGAAAAAATTGAATTTGTGTTTTACACAAATTTTTATCAACCAATTGAAGCAAAAATTTGACACAAAACTGCACTGGTAGGCACAAAATCCCATACCAAATTTGATAAATTTAACTCATTGCGTTCCTGAATAATTTCGTTTGCATGTTTCTGGTGTACAGACCGACAGATGGTAAACTTGCTTAAACCGTAGTAAGTGTCTATATTATAGATGTTAAATTTGTGCGCAGGATTTTATCTGTGCTCTTTTCATTTTGTGCTTACTGTATATATTTAAATGGCCTGACAGATTTCACTCTCACCTCTCACCAGATTCACAGGCCTCTCACCAGATTTCACTCAAAATTTGTAAATTTGGTAGAAATACCATATACCAAATTTCAACCGTCTAGCTCAAAGGGTGTTTGAATTATTTTTTCCCGAGACATGTTTTTCGAACTCGGCGTGGTTTAAAACGTGGAGATTCTTAAATATCTTGAGATCGAATGTTTTATCGATTACTATACTTTCTCTACTACATATACGAGGAAGTAAAAACAATCTACTAAATGTATCGTTAGTATAAGTTCTTATAAAACATAAATATGTGATTTCTTACATATAAGAATCAGAAATAAGATATTCTTGCAAATATTAAAGTTTAAATATAACTTAAAACTTTTGACTTAGATTACATTATAATAAAGATGTCATCCTCCACCCCTGCATGAAATTGTGAATCTCGATCAAGGTCGTGAACTTCATGTGTGCTCAGATTTCTATGTTCCTGTATAAGATTTGTATAGTTCATAATATAGTAGAGTAAAACGGTACTTTTGTTTAACTTCACTCCGATGGTGGTGTTGTTTTTAATTGTACTTGTCATAGACAAGCCCAAGAAAGCATCTCTTGTATTTTCAGTAGAGCCATCTAGAGTCAAGAGAAAGTATTAGCTACTCACGCGCCATAATCCTTTTTACGGGATGGACTTCATTTCATTCACTCATCCACATATCGTAATTTCGACTTGGATCAGAGAACGATCATCTCTAAACCAGTACTACCAGTGGTAATACTCTCTACATGGTGACCACGACATATTTATATGTCCGCAAGCCACCACACACACGGAGAGTCTTCCTCCGTAAGTGTTCGGACCCACAACCCAAGGGAAGCGAATCCAACGCCCTACCAACCAGCCTATACCAGCCTACTTCAATGCTTAACAATAATTATGAAAGATCGTTCTTCGGCGTGAATCTAGTGTTTTTACTGAATCTCGTGTTTTCAATCTTTGACAAATTTTTGATAATTAAACTCAGATATGCGATTAAGATACAAGTACCAGGATATCGATTATGTACTTTCAAATTTGGATTTTACCAAGATTTGACATAAAAATACAATTGTAATCATACATCCAATTTCATTTAAGCTTTTACGTTTTTGAATTATGCTTACATGCATCTGATATTATTGATAGATTGGGAACCCGTTGATGATGATGGATTGATACTGTAAATTACAAACTTATATACCAAATTTTATTCATTTAACTCTCTACATTTTGTAGTTATTTTGGATAACTTGTACACGAACAACTGGTCCAACTTATTTCCTCTGAATGGTTTTCGTGGAAAGTTTTTTTTTAATTATCTTTTTCATAATTGTTATCGTTTGAATGATCCTTCTCAAATACACTTAAAATGTTACAAAACGAGATAGCTACGTAGAAGTTCAGAAATTAGGATAATTTTTACTTGTAAAATGTATTACGATTATATCTTGTCAATTTTTTTTAAATCCAACTAGTAAAGAAAATAATATTCGGAATATTACCAAAATGAATGCTGGTATTTGCTTCTTTGGTACTTTTCTGAAAAATTGTGTTTGAGCGACCTTTCATGTTGAATATAAAATCTACAGGGTAACTACACTCTATAAATGGCGATTGTTCGGTGACTTTCTTTCTGTTTGAATCTGCTTCTTCGTCTTTGAATGACCAAGAATACATCAGAATACACACTTCATTTAAGCATCTTCTTATATAAATGTTTGAAAATTATCAAATTGTATAAAAAAACTATCAAATTTAATAAAAATTAATAATAAGTCAATATGATGCAAGGTTTCCAATAGTGCTTGAGAGACGATATCCGAGTGTTCAAGGTTAAGCGATGCAAGAACCGTATAACTTCTGACAGAATTAAGCTAGGTGACTTTATTTGCGAAATCATGAAATTTTTATCATGAGAGAATATGATGTATTAGTTTGAAGGTTTTCACCCTACAAATTATACGGCAGAAAATTGGCGATTTATAGCATTTTGAGGTAATAATTTTTCGTTTTTAATGTTATTAGAAAATAATAAAGAAGGTTGTCACATTAGGCGACTTTTCGGCAAGAAAAAATTACAACTTGATACGAATGTCCGCCATGTAACCGATTCTCCTGTCTGACCAATAAATGGCAGGATTGTAAGAAATTATCTCCGAAGTAGCACAGAGAAGAAAATGGGAATGAACGGGAAACAGCGAGAGGAGTTATCGAAAGTTATATAATAATTTTTTTTAATTTAATATTCTTAAAGTATGAGCAAGTTTCTTTACAAAATCTTTAGAATTTTGTTTCCAAGTCTATTTTTCAGGAAGTTTCAGAGACTTGTATATTTGCAATTACATACGTTTTAATGTTAGTTTACATTTTTAGATGTTATTTTCTCAAATTCTAATCTCGGATAAAATTTTCGTACGAAATTCTCATAAATCAAAATCTAATGCATATTTCTTGTTTAAATTTGGTAGAATAATTTCTCAATATATTCTGTGCAGTCTCTGTGCTTGAGAACAAGTAATCTATTTATATTTAAAGATTTTATAGTTGTTTTATTGTTTGAAAAAAAAATGGAAATTTCTTATGATTTATTATTTGAGCCCCAATATTTAAAAAATTCATATGAATGCAGTATATTTTTTAATTCAGGAACTAGACATATTTCTAAAGCTATCTGCAGATATTTAGCAAATCGTTTGATAAACTTCCGAACAAGAAAATTTTACTTTACATCTCTTTTTAGTCAAAAAAAAGCATTTTTTTCCAATTTTTAAAAACTTTTACCGTTTAACTGGTATATTTTGGTTTCATACATGTTTCGACCTTTTTAAACACAAAGAGATAATTATTTTCGAATATTTTTTTCAAAATAAATTCACCAAGAACGCAGTCGCATATCTTAAAATAAATATTCATGCCTTAAACTATTAGATCATCAGAAGTTTGAAAAATTGCAAGGTCTTCTGGTTTAAAAATATAATTTATTTCGTGAATACGATATGAAAACTTCTGGATGCAGGATACGGATGTGATTAAGGAAAAGCACAGTGATTTTGAATCCTCAGTAGCAATATTAAAGTGATTTCAGAATGTGATTCTAAAACAGTAAAAGCAGCTGTTTTGATTGAAACTGGGGTCTATTTTCTTTGGGAAATAGATTCGTTGTGGAATATTTCACACCTGCCTGGACTGGAGTGTGGAAGTTCTGTCTGTGTCATTAGATGTTATAAAATTTATCTTTATTTTAATCTTTATTTCCATTCAAGACAATGAATAACTGCTCCATTTTCGTTTTAATTTTTAATTTTATTTTTAATTGCATATCAAGATATTAGTCGTTTTAATGTTACTGATGTTTAACAAGCCAATAAAGGAACTATTCCATTAAAATTTTTGAATCCTTTTGATAATAGTGACGGTTTTAATTGTAATTTTTAATACTGATAAAATCAAATGTTTAAATATAATCTCATGCGTACTTTAAAAAAAAATCGGAATTTGGAAAAATTAATAAACACGGATATGTTAATTTTTAACTTCGTCAAAACTCATAAAAGCGAGTATTTAATCGTGAGTCTACTTTTATCAATAATGATAAAAGCAGACATTTAATCATAATTTTGTCATAACTGATAAAAGCAGATATTAAATAGTAATTACGCGAATACTGTTAGAATTAGATGTTTAATTATAATTTTGTTGAAACTGTTGGAAGCAAGGCGAAACGAAATTTTTTGCCTGAACATTTAAAAACGAATTTGCTAAAAACTGAAATAATGTACATATTTTAAAGACAAGAACTACTTTTTATAAAAATTACTATTTAGTTAGTGTATGTCCATTAGTGCATTTTTTTCCATGTAGCAGAGTAAAATCTCTGCTATATGGATACACAATATTTTGATTTAATTTCACGACAATTGTGATTAAATCCTTAAAGATTGAACTGGACATAAAATTTGCAATCCTTCTTCGATCATACGTTCTTCTAATAGGATTAATGAATCTATTACTAAAAGATAATTAATAGTATATTATTTTATTAAAAAATTACTTAAAAAAAAACCAAAAATAATTTGGAAATAAAGAACTTTATGATTTAAATTAATCGAGGGAGGTTCAGATGTGCAAACCCGTTGGGCATAAATGAGATTTAAGTTTCATCAGAATAGTTAGGGGTATCATTTCTCTTCAAGAACTGGTTTTAATTTTAAAAAGTTTTAGTTTCTAGTATACTTAGTATTGTGAAAATATAATAAGCGTCACAAAATTCGAATTCAAGATTTTGATGCATCTCCAGATTTTAGACTTCCCCACGTTCGAAAAACAAGCTTTTAGAAAATTTATTTCTGTTTGTCTATCAGTAACAAAGATAACTCACAAATGCTTTGAGCTAGACTTCTAACATTCTGTATACTAACTTTGAACCAAATTTACCAGATTTGATTAAAATTTGTTGAAAAAAAGTCCGTTGATCCGGCTGTTCGCATATAAATTAACATAACTAAAAACGAACAGATTTAGACAGATACAATTCAGTATACAGATCTGATATGTATAATGTAAATACCTATCGCCTTTTGAGCGAAATCTTACAGTGGGTAGACTGTCTGTCGGTCCGTACTTAAGAAATATGTAAACGCGATAATTCAAAAACTCAATGATTTAAACATATCAAATTTGGTATTGGATTTGGTGACTACAAGTGCAGTTTTGTGTCAAATTTTTGTTTCAATTGATTGAGAAAAACGTGTCTAAAACACAAATTAGATTTTGGGATAATATTAACTTCATGCCAAGGATCCATCGCCAAATAACTCGCCAAGGATAACACGATGGATTCAGTAAATATATTAAATTTAAGCCAAAACTTAATCTTTCAGAACTATTGTACGACATGTAAAGCGTTTTGTGTCTTGACAGGTTTATTAGAGAGTTTGCGAGGAACTTTGGGGACACCACACCAATTGGTTTTAAAATATCTTATAGTTATATACAAGTTACAAACCCAGTAGGCAAAAATAAGATTAAGCCTCATCAGTATAATTTAGACATATTATTTTTCTTCAAAAACTAGTTTTTATTTAAGCTATTTCGTTTTAAATGCATTTAAACATATCATTAAAAGCTGAAATATCATTAAAATCTCCATCATTTCTGATATTTAATAAAAACTGAAATATCCAAGAAATCTAATGGTTCATCTAAATCTAGATAGTTCTTAATTAGTCAAATAAATAAATAACTCCAATATATTGAAGCTTGTTTCAAATAATCAGAATTCTGGCTTGATCATCAAAATTATCTGCATTTTATTCGTTGCCACATATTTAAAGGGAATGCTTAATGTAATAAATAAGGAAAATCGATTTCAAAGGTATTTAGTTTTGATGATGGCGGGGAAATATGCACTCAAGGAAGATTCTTAATTAGCCCATGCTAATTTGCTGCTGAAGAGGAGATTTAATTTTAAGATTTTGAATCTAGTTGGGTGATTTCCGAAAAGGATATTAAGGTTGTGAAGATACGTCTCTGGTGCTCAATTACAATTCAGTGATAAATGATATTGAAAATGAAGTTTAATTATTGTCTTGAAATTTCACTTTTCTTTGTTTTGGAAAGGCAATATAATCTCGCATTTTATTTCTTAATTTCCGTGGAAAACATGGTGTAGCTGCTAGGGAAAATATTGTAATGGTCAAAAAATTCGAATTCGAGAAATTGATGAATCTCCTTGTTTCAGACTTCCCTGAGTTCGAAAAACGCATTTTTGGAGAATTCCCGTCTGTCTGTCGCTATTTGTCTGTACTAAAGATAGCTCGAAAAATGTTTCGAGTTAGGAGATTGAAATTTGCTATCAGTTCTTTATAATAAATTGGTAGATTTCTGTCTCATGTGCAAAATCCGTTCAAAGAAAGTTCTGTCCGTCCAACTGTTCCAATATAATTAAACACTATAAGCATAAAACGAAAAGAGTTCGATAGATAAAGTTTGGTACACAGATCTATAAACTATAGTATAGACATTTTATCAAATTTTCAGCGAAATCTAACTAGAAGTTGACCGCCTGTAGACCTTTACTTTCAGAAACATGTAAATACCATGACTTAAAAACTCAATGATTTAAATTTATCAAATATGGTACGAGATTTGGCGACTACTAGTGCAGTTTTGTTTCAATGTTTAGTTTCATTTTGTTGGAAAGAACGCGTATAAAACATAAATTCGATTTTTGGATACTATTAACCACAAGTCAGGAATGACATGATATATTCAGTAAAAATACTAAATTCACACCGAAAAGTTACAATTTCGTAATTATTGTACCCCAATACCATGTAAGGTATTTTTGGTTCGAGACATTTTTCTAATATGTGACAGATAGACTTAATTCCAAAAATCTAGTGTCTATTGATTCTGAGAGATGGCAGAAATTTAAATTATTTTTTGACAATTGCCATGCTTTTAATTTTGCTGAGGAACAATTCAATTGGGGGATAGTTTACCTATGGAGTAATAATTAAATATTTATAGAAAAATTGTTTTTTTTTTAATATAATGGATTTTATAATCCATTGTAAGTGTACTGTGAAACAATAAAAAAAATAATCTTTACAAGCACGATCTGTTGCGTAGAAAAAAATGAGCATTTTTCAACAAGTTGAAATCACGTTGACGTATCTGTAATTTTAAGATGAATTTAATTCTTATTTTAACTAAACCTAGAAAAGTGTAATTTTCAACAAGAATCTGTAAGAAGAGAAAGAAACATGCCATTTCATAGAAAGATCAAGAGTCCTAAATGAAAGTATCTCTCTCTTAAGAATTAAGTAAATAATTAACTTAAGACTTAAATTAAATAAAGTTAATTAAGTTAAAGTTAATTAAATTAAAGTTAAGTAAGTAAACTTAATTAAGTAAAGTTAATTAAGTTATCTATACATTATAATAAAGCTCAATGTGTGTGTGTGTATGTGTGTGTGTGTGTTGGCACTCCACAGGCCAGACCATTCAACCTACAGCTGTCACATTTGGCACGTGTATACCTTGGAGGCTGGGAATGTGCACCTGGGGATTATTTTTTAAAATTTGTAATTAGAATTTTATTTATTTAAAAAGTAAGCGAAATTTTGGCGTTTTTCTGCTATAACTTCGAAAATATTACCGCACAAAAAAGATTTTTACTTGAAGTTAAAGATCAAAAATTTATCTTTTAAATGATACCAATGTATTAACCTTGAAATTAAATTTCTATTTTTAATGAATTTTTAAATAGATATTTTAACTATATTTTTCGACAATTTTTTTCGTACAAAATAAAAATAAAATTTAAGCTGCCCGAGCAGGTTTCGCATTCATGGGCAAAAAATTAGCTTTTTTCAAAGTGTTGCCATCACATTGATTAAAGCTCCAATTAAAAAAAAATCTTTTTGGAAATGAAATCTGCAAAAATATAATTTTCGGCACGTGTCTGTAGGAAATGAAACAAATATGAAA
Organism: Argiope aurantia; assembly: GCA_026543865.1. NCBI lineage: Eukaryota > Metazoa > Arthropoda > Arachnida > Araneae > Araneidae > Argiope > Argiope aurantia. Next base: position 28,742 of record JAPMOR010061445.1, on the reverse strand, counting down.
TATTATTTTTTCTAAAAAATAAATTCAAGAAAAATTATTTTATGATCTTTTACACTCTATATATTATTAATCCAATAATTATTTTAAGGCAAGTTTTGTTTAATTTAAGGCAAGTTTTGTTTTATTTTAAGGCAAGTTTTGTTTAATATGAACAGGATATCTAAGAAGTATCGTGACAATATCGTTGAAAGTTATCTTTTTTTTTTTTTTTGCAGTTTTAACTATCACATTCATGTAATATGGAACGTATGTTTATTCTTTTATTTTTGTATACTTTTGTATAAAACTATACAATTAACTATACAGCTAATGATTTCAGAAAAAAAATTGAAGAGTCTTGATTTTCATTAATTCAATTAATAGACTTATAAAATTACTTTTATGATATCTGATAAGAGATTATATCTTTTATTTAATTTTTAAAAAGTCATTAAATTATAAACGTGAAAGAATATTCATAAAAATTCTAGCCAAACTTTCGGTGAAACAAAACGCAAGCGATTTTTATTGCTAGCAGTAGGAAATTGCTTTGACTTATTAATTCATAATTAATCATAATAAATAATAAATCAAATTAATTTAATCACACTTAGAAAATTAATTTCTTTTTCTTGAATTAATCCAGTTATCAAAACATTCTTAAATCCAATTAATAGAAAATTAATTATTCAAAGTATTAATAGAAAATAATATAACATATAACTTAAGAGGAAAGGCAATAAAGAAATGGAACTGTCCAGCATATTTTAACATAAATAACACATTTGTGCATTGTTTATTTTAATTAAAAATCTTTGTCTTCAATTCATTATTTACTAATTTAAAATGCTTTTTCAAAGCATTTTCTTACTGGAAGCTACCCATTGGAAATTATAAAATATCTAGTTACTTATCGGAGAAAATATCTAATGAAACTGATTTCACATTCAAAAAATATTTAAAGTTAAAAAGAACTTTGTTATTTAAGTATTACAATTTATTTCCTACAATAAACTGAAAAGAAAAAAAAATACTAAAATTGTTTTTCTTTATTTCGAAGAAAACAATTTAATTATTTGTTTTCAAACTTTCAAAACAAGTTTTTACCACCGTAATAAAATTGGGGAAGAATTTTAGAAACGCTGTGCCTGGAATGCATAATTCAATTAAATTGAAATAGCACTCAGTTTTATTATTTTTTGTATGTAGGTTTCTTTGCATTCATTTTTTTCCTTTATTCGTTGAAAGAGTGTATTGAAAAAGGTGGCAAAATAATAAATGTTGTTTGTTCTATTTAATTTAATACGGAATGTATTCTTAGTTTCTCAGATAGAAATAAGATTAATTCAAGATTTTTTCTTAGTTATTTTCTGTTGCAGTTACTTAAATCAATAGAGATGTCTGTATTAGTAAGGAGATATTAAATTTTATAATTTAACAATAGAAATTGAATTTATAATTATCTAATGCATATACTGCTCATTCGAAAATTCGATAACCCTCCGAGTTTTGGGGCATGCGTCAGGATGAATTTATTTATTCAAAATAGAGGTGAAAGGAAAGATGAAGGGAGGAAAAGTTTATATTTAACAATAAAGTGAAGGATTATCTACGGACTTGGGATGTGTAAAAACTACGGATAATTCATAATATTAACAATTTTAGAAAAAGATTGCAGTTTACAATAAAATACCTTGTAACAATTCTTACTCTAAATTATGACAAATAAATAAAAAATTCCTGTTCCTCTAAAATTTTGTAATTTAATCTTTTACAAAGTAACAATTTGTATGTTGAAACACTATTTTGTTTATTTTTTGTTGAATATATTGATATCAATTTAAAATTAACAACGTTATATAATCTCAGTCATATGTAAGGGTATTATAAAAAATATTCCATGTGTCACTTCTGAAAGCTTTTTTTGCCATTTGTACTAGCTATATAAGCAAACAAGATTTCAAATATACTTAAATGCATTCGAAAAGTTTTAATGTTTTGGAAATAAATATGAAACTCACTTTTATAAACTGATTTAATATATGGATATGAGTTATTTTGTTAATGTTTAAAATGGACTGCTTCAAATTTCAAATTGTATTTTGTAATATTTATCACATACAAGTAATCTTTATAAATCAATTTTTATATTTGCACTATAAACATAATTTTATTATTTAATTATTTTTTTATATGCTTCGTTAATTTAGTCTGATATTTGTCGCATTACTGAGAGTATATTATACTTAAAAAAGGCAACAGTTATAATTTTAACACAAATATGCTTAAAAAAGATGCTATATTAGCGTTTATGCAATTTAATAATATGATTGAAAAAAAATTCAAAAATGTAACAGAGGTTAGGTTTGGTGTTAAAATGAATTAAGAAGAGCAGACGATATATTTTCTCAATAAAGTTGAAAATCCAAAAGCTAATTTTTTTTTTATTATTCTCTGTATTTATTTTGAAAGAACAACAATTGCAATGATAATTTATTTCAATATGAGCTAAATGCTGTCTAGAAATTTTTTTTTCAGATTTATAACATGTTTTTGACTTTGTTTAAACTCTGCAAAGCTTTTAGATAATATACTTTTAACTTTGAGACAAAACTGTTCGTATTTATAATATTTTTTATCTTGCTATTTGTTATTTTGCTAAATTTCTGCATTATGTAAAAATATAGTCATTATCTGTATTCGCTTTAATATACAATATTTCATTGGTTTTTCCAATGGATCGAAAGGAAATTGAGAACATTAGCTTTGATTATAAGTAATCTGTCTTTGTCTTCTAGCCTGTCGACACCAATTGATTTTTATTATAGTGATTTAGTATTTGATTTTGTTAAATGTATATAATTTAATCTAAAATTCCTATAAAATTAAACGAATGCAAAAAATGTATCGAATTCATTCTACAACATTTAAGAAAGAATACAAATTGAGGAGAATTAATAGTTTAAAGATTGAAAACTATCATAATATATTACATCAAAAACGTAACATTAACCTATTCTCGAATTTTAACAAACAGAATTTATAATCCTTTCTAATTTTCTACTTTAACAAATCCTTTTTCATTACTTTAGTCACTTTTTTAGAATAAAATATTACAAAAATGTCCCTTCATATCAACTTATTAATTCGTTTTCCGTCTTATAAATAAGTTAAAACCTGATTGAAGGCAGCAGAGTTAACATTCGAATAATAGAATCACATGAAAAGCTAATGTCGCTCGGTTTATAGTGTCACGTAGATACTTTAGTATGAAACTCAATGAGACACACAAGAAGTAGAGTTAAAGCAATTTATTAACTGAACTCAAAACACAGTGAGTGACAAATCCTCAGCTTTTATACTAGAGGGGAAAGTTCCAGAATACTTTTCTGGAGACAGTAAGATAAGTCCAGAACACTTGTATGGTAAACTAAGGAAATGTTCAGAATCTTATGGAACATGAAATAAAGAGAAACATAAAATCAATTAATTAAATATTTACACAATCTGTACATCGCATTGTCGCTAGCGAGATTCGAACCTACGATCTCTTGAGTGTATGTCCAGTGCAATGACCTTTCGGCCATGGAGAGTCGACTTCTGACTTTTCAATGCGGCAATAGAATCAAAACTTAATCAGTATAATTTCCAAAGTTTTTATTTTGGAGATAAATATAAATCAATACTTAATTTTACCAGCTATTTAGTAGTTTGATAAGAACAGCATTGTTTTCCGAAGATGCATGATTCAGATAAAGGAAGAAACTTGTTAATGGTAGAAGAATTCTGCTGTCAACTAGATTTGTAAATTTTTAATTCGTATATCCTAATTCTTCTAGAAATTGAGATATTGCTGAAGAAGAATTTTGTGATCAACTAGATTCGGAGATTTTTAATAAGGGCAGTCTAATTTTTTTTTTTAAAGAGCTAATAGACTCTCAAAGTTAGAATCTAATTGGAAAAGTACTTTTTGGAACATTTTGTGTGGAGATTGGTTTTCGATTATCTATTTTTTAAAATTGGATCTGTTAACATGTATGAAACGTATTAAAAACATTTGAATAATATATAATATCCTTCTTTTATAGTATTCTAGAACTATAGAAAAATGTATTTGCTGAGGAATGAAATGCCCATCTATATTCTTAAAAAGGGATGCTTGTTTCTATATCTTTTAAACAAATCTACGGTTTTTGTGCCGGATCTGGAAGAAATGTGTCAAAAGTATATTTGAAAATATATTTATTAAAAATGAAGCATGATTTTTAGTATTTTTCTGGCATATATTCCTACAATATTGTCTCATAAAAATAATTTACTACTCAAAATTTATGAAAATAATTTACAACTCATATAAAATAATTTATTACTCAAAATTTATGAAATTTATATAAATAATTTATTATTTATGTTACGCTGAAACTGGAAATAATTTATTACTCTTATTACGCGATTATACAACTTCATGAATTATCTTTTTAATAATGCAAATATCATATCTGATTAATTGTTTGGGGCCGCGGTGGCCTGGTGGTAAGCTCTCGGCTTTTGAGCCGTAATGTTTCAGGTTCGAGACCCGATTCCACCGGAGAATCATCGTGTAAGAGGGCCTGTTGCACGTTAAATCCGTCAGGGTCAAACGTCTTCCCACTGGTGTGGTGTGAAAAGGGGAATGCCGGCTCAGGTGTTGTCCCCATCATTTGATGGCGGTTCAAAACTACAAGGTTCGTCTCGTCCCAAAATAGCTTTACAACGGGGCGTTGATGTAAATAAACTAAACTGATTGTTTCTTTAATTTTCATGATTTATATGCCTAATATTTAATTCAGAAATATCTTACCATTAGTGAGTGAAAACCGGCATTTTATCGAAAATTCAGACATTTGATAGAATGTTGAAAAGGATATATTTCAGACATTTCCTTGACATTATATTGAATGCCAAATGCTAATCCTATAAAATATGAAATATATCAATTTATGTTAGAAAATGATTCTATTTTAAAAGCAATAGATGATACTCTTTTCCATACGATGGTGGATTAAGCAAACATGATAATGATAATTTTATTAAAAATATTTGTTTTTACTACCTATTGTGGGCTTTTAAAGGAAGATAACGGCGTACATATACTTAGGGTGGTGTCTAGGGGTAACTCATATCACTGACTCTCCTACCCGCCCAAAGGCGCATGGATAAAGAATACTGAATGATTGGACCGCCACAACAGCAACACTAGCGGGAATTATGGTTGAGTCCTAAGGGCCATCACCGTCCACGGTACAACCCTTCCGAAGGATGTACGTTCCATCATCGATGAGAAAAGCCAGATCCCCCACCTATTTATGTACCTACCAGAGTAGCGAGATTCAACTACCATACCTGAAGCATCTCATCCTCAGGTGTCTAGGGGTAACTCATATCACTAACTCTCCTACCATCCCAAAGGCGCACGGATAAAGAATACTGAATGATCGGACCCCCACAACAGCAACACTGGCGGGAATTATGGTTGAGTCCTAAGGGCCATCACCGTCCACGGTACAACCCTTCCGAAAGATGTACGTCCCATCATTGACGAGAAGAACCAGATTCCCCACCTCTTTATGTACCTACCAGGGTGGCGAGATTCAACCACCATACCTGAAGCATCTCATCCTCAGGTGTCTAGGGGTAAAATGGATTTTGAAAAAGGAATAAAAATAACCGAGTTAAACAGTCAATTCATAATGATTAAATAAAACTGAACATTTTATTTTTTACAATATTAGACTATCTACAGAAAGACAGTTTAATAAAAGATAAGAAAGTTTAAATAAAGAGCATGGTTCACCTGTGAGACGGGAATGCTAAGCAGAGTCAAGGCCTAAAGAGGATTTGTATCCATATTTTTCTTTTAAAACGAAGCACATAAGAAGCTTCAGATCTCACGTGTTCATTCCCGGCGGAAAAAAATTGAGTGTTCTTTTCTTTGAAGCCTTTAAGGCACCTGACGTAATGCACGAGCGAACTTCCCTCGATGGATGTTAAAATTCAACAAGATCTCATTTGATTGGAGGCGCCATTTCTCACAACAGAAATTAACTATGCATTTTAATTAATTTTTATTCCTTAAATGAAACAAGTTTACAGTTCTAAATATCACTTTCGACATGTATGAACGAAATGTCTTCAAATTATCCATACATTCTGTAATTATACCTGTAAAAATGAGGAAAAAGATAATTTTTGCATTTTTTGTTTTGGATCTAATAAACTGTTTGAATAATAGTTATCATGATATTTTTTATGTTACCTAAATAATATTTATTATTCTTTAAAATACCTAAATATTATATATATATACAGTGCCTAGAAAAACAGTGCAAAAATGCTCACATTTCATACTTAGCCTAAAAGTGCCTAGTATTGCATTAAATGCTTAAGTATTTTATATAATACTGGCCTTTCATACACAAGCGGTAACATATTCAATGAAAAATACTTTCTAAATGCACTTTGTTTTTTAATTATGTATTATCGGTTTGGAGAAGGTTAATTAAGCTATTGTTTAATATATATTATTTTATTATTTGTTTATAGATCTTAATACAGAGATTGAATTACTTGGGATCCAATGAATACTTTTCCTTTGCATAAAATAGTTGAATTTTAACAGTTAGCACTGTATTTTAGATATTAACAGATGTTTATTTAATTTGAAATGCAGAATTATTTCTTCCTACCGAAACACATAATCAGAAGTTAAACTCTGTTTGCATCGGGTTTTTTTTTGTCGTGTTTTTGTAGCTTAGAAAGATCATGGAAATGATTTTTATTCCTTTTAAAGTTGACCTACGGTTATTCAACCCCTTTCTGATTATTATTATTATTAAGCCGTTTCACACCGATTTTATACACTTTCGAGCTCTTTACCTGTCGGGAACAGAAAAGCGAATCACATGTAAGATAATGCTATATTATGAAATGCTTCTTGAATAAAATTAAATTTGTATTGCAATTTGTATACTATTTATAATGATTATTAACATTTCAAAAAGATGTTTCATTCGATTGACTAAACTCGTTATTTTAGTTTTGTATTATTATATTGATATTTTAGTAATATAATTAAATTATATTATTAATTAAATAATTATTTAGACTAAGTTAAATGTCATACTAAATATTATTTTAGAATAATCGTCGGATCTCGAATCTTAGTAGAGGTATTGTCTTAATTCTTGCATTGTCGAAAACCTTCATGTCATTTGTCAAATCCGGTGTTATTTGCCTACCGTCCAATCATCATCCATTAAAAAAATCTGTAAAATTATTTTCCTTAGAAGGAGCCACACTATGCTGGGAAACAATATTAAGGATTCGCAACAATATGTCGTATAGTTAAACAAATGACTGAAAGAAAGGAAATTTATTTGATTTATAGAAGTCATATATAAGAATTCTAAATAAAAAAAGAATTTTAATCGTTAAGAAACTTGAATGCTAATTATATATATTAAGCTTGTTTCTTATAACTTTTGATTTCCTATTGTTTTAAGCATGATTGTTCTATATTTCCATGTCATCTCCAATTATATTTTTTAAAAAATTACTCTTATTTATAAAAAGGATTTCCCCTTCAAAAATATTTGGAACTTTTGGCAACAGTTGTATGAGGATAGAAACAACATTGTGACCCTTCTAAATTACACAATTTAGAAAAGAAATTTTTGACAGCATTTTAAATGTTACTTAGATTTCCAATTAAATGTTGTTCTTGGTGGATATCTAAAATGTCCACTTGAAGCCGAAAATAGATTCAATTTAAATAAAAAAGAACAACAGATATACTAATATTTAAGGTATATTAAAAATGAAAGCGAAGCAATCCACTACCTTATGCAATTCTTATGCATCGCAAATCTTTTAAAATATTCAATTTATGAAAGGAATCCTTTTCGATATCCTTCATTCTTCGAAGATACGAAAAACGTCTTTCTCTCTCTGATACGAGACGACTGAAAATTCAAAAGAAGCTGGGGCCTGAACTCCCTTTCATTGCAACAGAGTTATTTGTTTTGGGGTTGGCCTCTGACCTTTCGACTGGAATGTTTCGATTCCTTGTCGAGATGTCGTGCTCTTTCATTCGTCTCGTATTCTGTTACGAGTAATAAAAATGAAATCACATTGCATTGTTTTCGTTTCCTGAAATGAAATGGCGTTATGAGATTTGACTAGAGAAATACTTCTTCTAAGGACCTAAATCCGTTTGTAGGATTGGTAAGGATTTAGATAAAAGATATTTTGAAGAAACGCGCAATTAAGACGTAGAAATTAATTTCAAAATCAAAGATCCGATGTCCAAAATTGCAAGAACTTGAACGAATATGCAGCGCCATTACCATTTTTTAATATCCATTGATAGAGAATAAATCGAAATCGAAACTTCCATGGATTATTTATCTACATAAAAAATTTCATTAACTTTTAAAAATATATTTTTAATAGAAAAGAATAGCTTAAAAAAATTGAGATACCCGTTCAGTTAAGGATTTACAAATTGAATTTTTGTTTTCGAAATTGGAGAATTCTATTTTATGTACTCGATTAAAGAAAGTATCATATCTTAATTTTCAAATTCATATTGGCATTCAAAATTGGAATCACGGACGATATTTAAAACTTGCATCAAATAATTTTACTTTCTTTTTTACACATGAGAGAAAAATCTGTATTTTTACATTTTATTCTTTACGAAGCAAATATTTTATATCTTTAATGCCTTTTTTTTTTTTTTTGCCTTTCGTCTTCTTCTATTTATATTTATTATCTTTTCCCCCTTCTATTTATGATTATTTTCCTTTTTATGATTACTGGTATTTATAACAGATTTATAGGTTAATTTCTTGTTGTTCAGATAATAAACATCGTATGCAAGAGCCTAATTAAAGCAAAAAATTTTGTTCCAAAGTGATCACCTTTTGGAGAACAGTAAAACATTCGGTTATCCTTTGTATTTCACTTTGGCTTGTTCTAATTGAAGTTAATTGAATAATATAAATTACTAAACATTTTAATTACTGTGTAAAATTTCTCTCTTTCGAGATAATAGTTCCTTTATTTGAACATTCCAATTTTTTTGTTATCTATTCAGTGTGAGCAGCGTTTGGACAAACAGCAAAATATTCATCTAAGCATCTTGTTTAGGGTCTGTCTAGTTCCAACTTACGATGATTGCTAATTATTCTAATATTTGTTTCGATATTTTCTACAGTAATATAATGAAAGTAATATTCTCTTCGATTTAAATAGTTCAATCAAGACAATTATTTGTCGTCAAATTTTAGAAAGTTTTGGAATGCAGTAAATGTTTTCTTCTGAGCTTTCGACCATTCTAATAAAAATTTTTAAGTGATTTTAGTTAAATACGATTTATTTCTTAAAATATAATATTTTGCAACTTGTTTTTTAAAAAAAGTGTGGCAACTGTTAGTTTTTGTTAAAATAGTTGAGCAATGATTTTTAAACTAATCAATTGTTCTCTAACTGCAAACATGTAGCACTTCATCTAAAATATGATTCTGTAAACTGCATTTTCAATACTGCATCTCAAGTTCTATTAAATTTTTTCCAGTTGTGGTTGGTACACATACATTATTAGCAATGGCCTGTTACCTTTCTTCTAAGTAAATTACATTTTTCTAATCCCATTCACAGAATGTTTTAATTCTTTACGAATTTTCTTTTTTTCATTTACTTCGTTATTATATTATTTTCAGTGCTACACGATTTTATATTCCTTGCTTTAGCCTACAAATCTTCGATTAGTAATTTTTTTACCTTTTAGTGCTTTAATAAATACATCGATTTTAAAAACGTTTATTATTATTATATTTATAATATTTCTTAATTCATAATTCAATTTGTCATGGAATCATTTAATCCTTTTTTCAATATATTATCAAAAAATCTTGCACTTTAAAAAATGAATAAAAATTTGATCAAAATATTGCAGTTTTGCATATTTATAAAAAAAATTCTAAGAAATTAAATAAAATCGCAAAAAAATCGAGCAGGCTGAACATAGAATGGCATATTCTTTCCATTTTGAGAAAAAAAAATTGAAGATGCGTTTATCTACGAATAATTGATTAAAAATTTGCTATGTATCGAACAGTCATGTTTTAATATATTGTTACAAACCTGCAATTCGGCTTCCCAGCATAGTTTGTTCCATCATCAGAAAGACTGTTTTAAAGTCATCTGTATTGGACGGAGTTCGGGTGTCGCATCCGAGGAGCTTGGCGACAAACTTGGTCACCATTTGGTGACGAATTTGGCAACTTTGGCGCCAAAATAGATTATACCCGAAACATCGAGAATTTTCCCGATCCGTCCAGCAGGAACCGAGATACGCCTCGAACGTTCCTGATTGGTCGAGAGGCTTCTAGAGCCGCCTTCTGAGACCTATAAAAGGGTCTGCAGCTGCCAGAGTAGTGGTCGAAGATGAGTAGTCGGAATCGACAGAGCGGAGTAGTGGGAATCGACGCGGTAGTTGTAGTCGGAATCGACAGAGCGGAGAGTCGGAAGCGACAGAGAAGAGGAGTCGGAATCGACGGTGAAGAACTGGTCTTCCAGGGATTAGCAGAGCAGTGACGGAGTCAAGCTAGTACTGAACTAAGCTGTGCGCTACTGTCTGCAGTAGGTTCTTGTTGTATGCTGCACTTCTCGGCTGAAGATAATCGTCTTCTATGCTGTATATAGGCGTTTTTGTACTGTCCCGTGTGTCTTCGTGTAAATAAACGTCGTTGTTTCTTTTTCTACTGCCGTCTGCTGATTGAGCATTCTCCACACCATATAACTTCCACTATCCAAACGAACCCCGGACATTTCGTAACAATATTGTTAGTAAGATGGATGGAATATAATTATTAAATTTCCACAAGTATGTATATAAAACCAATGAACTGCTTCACAGGGGAGACTTATGGGTATAAGTTTACTTAATTTGACACTTATTTATCTCTTAGATTTTGTGTATTCACTAAGAAAAGTTTTTCTGAAATGTTGAATAGATTTTAATTGAAAATTAATTTTAGTTAGTGTTCTTACTTAATTACTCCGCAGCACATAACAGAAAAAAATATTTTCATAGTACTGAAACCTTTTTTTACAAAGTTCTATCATTTTTATTCATGGGCAATTTTTGTCTAAGCATATTGTCTGTGAATAAATGCCAATAAGTCTAAAACGCAACATGCACGCAAAACCACTCCATTTTTTTTCTTTTGGCAAAAGGATATGAGCTTTTAATATTTTTCAAACACGTCTATATAACTTGATTTGTTTCCTATTTTCAAAAATCATTTTTATGCGTTAAAATTTTGTTTACCTGTGTATTCTCAATGAAAATGCATCTTCTCAATTCCAATTTTTCAGAATTCGTTAATTATTTAGGAAATTACGGTAATTAAATATTGATTTGGTTCAAGTGGCTCCATGAGAAATGAATGTGAAAAAAATATATCCACGGGCTCATAATATGTTTGATAATGAGATTGTAAATGTAAAACTAAATATTTGAAAATTATTAAAATAGAAAAATTCTGCTCTTTATTAGTTGTTATTTTTAAATTATTTTTTGGTATGATAAGCACTATAATCTTTCACTTCAAAAGTGTCTTTCCTGTTTATTTTATTGAGAATATCGCAAAGATAAAGCGAGATATATTTAATATTCGGCAATGTTCTGGCCAATGAAACAAATAATTTGTTAAATGAAAAAAGAATATTAAGTAATTGTATCAAACATTTTATGCTTTCCATCATATATTCCGTTATCTATTATCATCATGAATTCGTGATAACATATATTTTTGCAAATTTGTTTGGTTTCGAATTATAAAGTTTATAGAAAAGAATAGACAAAAATAACGCAATATAAAAAACTATTACTTTTTAAAAACATTTATCACCAAATTTATCTGAAAGATTAAGAACTATTTAATCCATTGTCGCAAAACATGACTAACTACTTGAAAGGTTTATTTTCAGCCATATTCTATTAAAAGGCAAGCATATTTTTTCGCAAATTTTACATATAGATTATTATTATTTTTTAATATTTCACTTTCGTACGCTAAATTGCAGGTTTTCATGTTCCTTCCATTGCGTTCATTCCAAATTTTGAGCCAAATCGAACGAAACCTTTATCGTCTGTCGATATGTACTTTCAGACATATACAAACGCGATAATTCCAAAACAATAAATTAAATATATCAAATCTGATACGTTATTTTGATGACTATAAAGGAAGTTTTGTGTAAAATTTTTGTTTCAATCAATTGAGAAAAAATATATCTAAAGCTCAAATTCGATTTTCGGATACTATTAACGCATTCCAGGGATTAATCGCCAAATAACTCGCCAAGGAAGACACGTTAAATTCACGAAAAATGATAAATTCATGCCAAACGTTAATATTTCGCAATTATTGCACGCCAATGCCATATCAGGCGACATCTGGCATGGCAAGTTTATTAGAAACTATGCGAGAAAACTTTAAAGAAACACTCCCATTGATTGATTGATAACTTCAGCGTAAGATATCCGTTTTAGTTTTTGAATCAAATAGACTTATATCAATTATTTTATTTCCTGTGACTTCATAAAATATTGCGCAGATGTTTGTTTTTTTAATTTTTTTTATTTCCAAAAGCTAAATTCCAAAAAAAAATTTAGATAATCAATTGAAGCCCCATTTTTTTCCCCTATTGAATTGTGCTCCACCTTTTTAAAAAACATAAACATGAAAAACATGCAATGCAGATGTACTCAATGAAAGAAAAATAGTAAATCCTTAAAGTGGAAAAAAATAGCACAATGGAAAAAGATTCTCTTTCTAGAAAAGAATAAGAAGAGAGTGCAACCTTGATACATATCATATCAACATGTAACACTGGGAAATGATTTTATAGCAATCGAATAACTCTTAAAGGGAATATTCTACTTAAAGGGAATATTCGCATACTTAAATGGAATAAAAGGGGGGAAAACCAGTTTTCCCTTTTATTACTCCTGCTTTCTGTTAGTTTCATAGGAAAGATAATAAATGTTACTTTCACATTCCTTTCAGATACTAACTTTGATAATAAATAGAACCATCTCTTTTCTAAGGTTTCAAATATTACAAGTAGTGTTGATGAAGATAATTTTATGAATCGTTTTACATCAAAGATTATCTATGAGATTTTTTAGTGTGATTTTTTTGGATAAAAGTTTTTAACGCATTTTGAGGAGCTGGATATGCATTTGGAACGCATTTTTACCGAACAACTGAAACCAAAGTTTAGCACAGAATTGTATTAGTACATAAAAGCCAATTACCAACTGTTATATATTTAAGCCATTAAGATTCTGACGAATCATATTTACATGTATATAAAAGTGTAGACGGACAGACAGTGAATGTTTTAATGGGCATGATTCCAAATTTGATACAGATACGAATTTTGGATTCGAAACCTGTTTACAGACTTTTTACCAGCTATCTTTTATTTTAATTGTATGTATTTATATGTATTCAATTGCCCGGGTAGTCTGGTAGACTTATTCTGTTTGAATTTCCTTTAATATTTGATTGCTTTTTATAAAATTTGTGTAAAAATAACATACCAAACTTTATCCTTCTAGGAGAAAGTGTCCTCACAGACAGATTGGCATAATACCAAATTCTAAAAACATTCATTCCAATTCTCTTAATTCTTAAAACATAATTCAAATGTTTTTCTGATTCAAAGAGGTTTGCAATTTAAAATTCCTTAGGTCTTAAGTTCGAAGTTTTTGACGATTACAATATTATTTTCTTTCTGTATACTTTGAATCCGAGAAAGTAAGAAAGAAAAATTTAGAACTAAATAAAACGAAACATGAAAATAAATATCAGCCTATAAATAAGTAAATATTTACATTTTTGTAAATTAAATTCTATGATATTAATTATTAATGAGGATTTTTAAGTGTTTTGAAAGAAAATGAAGTGAAATGGAAAATTACCGAAAAATGTACAAGTGGATCATTAACTAACTAACAGGTCGATCATAATTAACTTTCTATATTCAGAGATATCTTAAACTAAAAAGTAATGAAATTCAATTTTATATACATACAGTAGAATGCATAGGAAGATGAATTTTGAAACTATTGTATTAGAAACTTTTGAAGTAATATTTTATAAAATCAGCACAAACAAATTGTTCAATATGATCCAGTCTAACCTAATGTCAATTAAAAGAAGAATGTTTTCTGTAAGTTTCATATTGTTTATCATGTTTCTGTGTAACTATTATTTAACTGCTTTGCATTATCCAATTTGTGAGAATTTATTACAACTTTCTATTTTAATATATTTCTTTAAGTCCGTCTTATCTTCTATCGGTGACTATTATAATGAAATTTCTGTTATGGAATTCACATTCCCAAGCCTTCCTCAGTTTGTATATGAAATTAAATTTAATTCAATTCATTAGTTTTATCTGCAGACATCTATAAACAGGGAATTGCTAATAAATGTTAAAATAATCAAATGAAGTTCAAATTGTATAGCAACCTTCAGCTACAAATAAGTCAACCAAAATGTTAGCACTTATTCGTAGAAATAATAAGTAAAAGGCTTTTTCATGAAATTTTGTAGTAACTCTTCAGATAGTTATCTGTATTATATGAAGTAACGGTTTTCACTCCACAATTTTGTTTGTCTGATAACCATAACCCCGGGGGGGAATACCTCGAAAAGAGGATGAGTTGCTTTCATTATGGTGGTTGCATCTCACCACCCTGAAGGGTACAAAAACAGATGGGGGGTCTGGCGCCTCCTCTAGATGACGGGACATACTTCCTTCAGGAAGGGTTTTACCGTGGCTGGTGAGGGCCTTTAGGACTCCATCACAGTTCCCGCCAATGTTGTTGTTGCGGTGGTCCGATGATATGACTTGTCTAATAACCATAGTAAATATATCTACTCATCTGCAAGTGATGTCCAAATTGGAAATGGGTGCAATGATTGAAAAGTTGGAGAAAAGTTTTATCTTTCTTCTCGGAAGTTTCAAGAAGTGTTTGGTGAAAATGCAAATTACACCAGGCTTTCACGAAGAGGGACAACATGCATGAAAATACATGTGCGAATATTGAAAACACTGAGTTCGAAGAAAGAACCATAAAACTCTATTTTAGATTTTTTTTTTATTTACCGCTGGTTAGATTAGATCATTCAGCTATCACTAAATCAAATAGCCTTCATGGGACACGAACGTGGTGTCGCCAAAATTTGCTCGATAGTATTCACGATACATCAACATGCCATCGCTGGCATTTGCCCTATAATGTTTTGAAGGACACCGACATTTGCCAGCATTTTTTCGATAGTTTCCGTGAGACGCGAACGTAATTGTCGTCGTCATTTGTCCTATAATTTTCGCAGGGCACCCAAATCGTGTCGCCGGTATTTTTCCGTAAGTGTCAGAGCACACTAATGTGGTGTCACTGTACGGCATAGTGTTAACTGTAATGAATTTTTGTTTGATTAACATTAGAAGGTATTTCTTTGCAAAAGGTCTTTTAAAACTTGAGTCACTTAAGAAAATATTTTAATTAATTGGGGGTAGTGACATCAAAAGTAGAGATTCCATGGAAATTTAGAATACAAATAAAGTTAAGATAAAATTTCTATTATGTTTTCAAGCAACACAACTAACATTGTGACTGCTCTTCTTTAAAGGTCTAAGGACATCTCTTATTGTTTTTCTTAAAAGAAAGAGAAAACATTAAACTGTTTGTTCAAGGTATATACATTTTCGTTATTTTATTCATTGCTTTTTTATGTTTACTTTAAGATATGTTTTTAAAATTCAATGTAGAAACTTTATCAGAAATTTTAAATAGCATTTTGTCTGCACTTTCCGGCATTAAATCTTTTCTCTCCTAACAATGAAATCATTGTTACTCAGAATCCTGAACTATTTTGGTTTCCATATCAATCACTTGATTTCTTATACTTTTCACTATAGCAATAAAAATTCAAAAATTAATAGCAATAAAAATTTAAAAATTAATATTTATTATGCCACAATGTTTCACAAAATATGGCACTCCAATTTAAAAACGTTTTTTTTTAATAATTTACTACTGAATTTCCAAAAACATTCAATCAAAGCTGTGATACAAAACCTACCAAATGATTTAATCGCTCCAGATGTTGCTATTTCTACAGGATTAGAAAACATTTCATCATTTTCAAATATAATTGTTTTTCAAGTATTTAATTCCGAAAAATGTAATTCTTTTTTATCAAAAAATCGAAGAATTCGATGAAGAGGAACTCTTCCCCTCTTTCAATGGATTCCAGCAAGACGGAGATTCATTTACTAAAACACCACCTAGTTTCAATCCAGCTTCAACTGAAAGGGCTCTACCATGATTCTCCATATTCAAAGTCTCCTATTGATCGCTTGACACAGCTGCCATTTTTATGCTGCTAGAATCACAGTTACGTAACTAATTAGATTTAAAGGAGCTAGTTCCGGGAGATCTAATTAACTTTACTCAACCACCTTATCGAGAATCATACTTAGGTCTGGAGATCTCGTTGGAGATGATGTATCGAAAGTTTTGAACCATTGTTTTTTGTTATATCAAAAAGTTTCGCATGTAATTTATTGCCTAGGTTTTTATGCCTTGTATAAATTATTATATGGAATTAAAATAGAGATCATAGAAGTGTAAAAACGGAGTCAATGTTTGAGGTTTGAGGAAGGTTTGAAAAATTAAAGTACATAACTTTACGCCTTAATTAACTATATTATTATTTATAAAGGTGTAGTATAGATGTATCATACCGATTAATGCAGTAGCAATGTCAAATCATAATAATGTTGGGGCATTCGAATTTAAATCTTATTCTTTAAAATAGCAGAAATGTTTCTTATGCATATAAATTAACTGAAAACAATTTTCATTATTTTAAAAATAATAATTTCAATGAAATTAAAAGGATATTCAAACTATATTTCGCAGAGCATAGTAATATAATAATACATTCGGGTTATTTAAGTTTATTTTATTTTTAATTTGTTATAAAATAATAGATATATTGCGTGCCCGTGAAAGCACATTTAATATTCACAGCAAACACATTTAATAATTGAATGTAATTGCAACAAATGGAGCTATAGAAAATAGCCTTGTAAAATATAGTTTATTTTTTTAATTTAATTTAAAAAAGAGAGAAACTGTGTAAGACAATACAATTGCTATAACTGAAAAGTTAACATTTTGAATTTGAATTGAGTATAAAAATGGATTTTGTTCTATCATGTGTATACAAAACATTAAGGAAAAGTTTAATAATTTTATTAATTTCTTCTAGTTCTAAAATGTAATTAAAGTTTTTTTATAACAATTTACTTCATCCATGATATATATCCAATTCGGTAATTGGCTCCAATGACTTGCGGTTTAGAGCTTTTGTAAAAAGTTTTTTATACATATATTGAAAACTTGGTGTGATAGCATATAAATATTGTCATATTGAAATGAATAAAAAAATGTTCATCAATTAAAAAAAGGCCTAAAATTAATAATTAAAGTGAATTAGTGTTATAGTAAAAAAGTTTGGAATAACGAAATACCAATAAATTTGACAAAACATTGAAATTTATTCTTAATAACTTTAACTCTTTACACTCGACAGGTGACTTTGATCACCATTCAAGAAGGTACATCATTTTGATGTTTTATTTATTTTTCAATTAATTATTAATATTATTATTAAAAATACCTATATATTGATAAAAAGATGTAAATTAACTCTTCGGGAAAATTCAACTTGAAACAATTATTTTATGGAACAATAAACAAGCCCTTGATATAGGTGATTAATTTTGCATCGAATTACTTTTCCGTGGGGAAAGGGATAAACTTTATAGGAATTGCATAAAATAATTCCATGTACCAAAGAATAAATCTCCCATTGAGAAAAATGATTTTGAATCGCCATTTAAAGGAAATTTTATCTGTAGAACGCGCCATTAAATCATCATTTTGATAAAACTGCATAAATGGAAATATAAATTCCTGAAACTTCTAACCAATGAAATATTGTCCTCCGAAATTAATGTACACGTTCAAAATATCACGAAAACATACTTTTCAGGAAATTCTTAACAAATATATATGAATATGCTACAATGGTATACCAGCTTTCACTTTTGTACTGTTCTCTGTCGCTAAAAATCCAATTATAATCTTTTCTGAAATTTATATTATTTTGCTGTGATCAAAAAATATCTTTAAGCTTTCATTTAAAATACATCTTTATAAAGAAATGCTTTACAAATTTTAAAGAAATATTTGCATGATTTATTTTACACGTTTGATCATATTCAGTATCAGGTTTTTTTATTATCGTCTGATAGTAAAACTGTCTTGATGATATAAATTGTTTCATTTTGTCAGTTTTCCAAACTGACGAAAGTAATGCAGCAACGAATATGCATAGAAATTTATACAAACAATGCAATTTCTGAAACGAAAATGATTTACAAGTTGCAAAATGACTTTTAAAACAATTTTAAAAATCATGAATGAATGTAATTGAATAAATACTTCTGTTGTTATTAAATGTTTAAAGAAGGTAGAGAATTCGTCATAAATGAATCAGGATCGTGATAGGATCATCTGCCTTGTCCAGTCATCAACTTATCAAATAAATAATAGAATTTGTGCTTAAACATTGTCGTTTAAGAATCTGAGTTATTGTTAAAAAAGTTCCATCATCGAAAATTCGGCAATGATTGCAGTTGTGACAATTTAGCTTAAGAATTTTATGCCAAAACAAGTAACCATCATAGAGTATTAATTTTATTCGGGAGTTTTCGGCAGGGGGAATTCATCAAATACGACTTACCGAGCTCCACTTCCAGATATGCAATGAAATTGTTTTTTATTTTTGCCTCTTCAGGGTCAGCATATTGAATCCATTTATGCAATAAAAGAAACAGTTCCTAACAGTTTCTTTTAAGGCATGAGTGTTTGGAGATGGTAAAAAATGTTGACAGAAAAGCATAACAGCCAAAGAAGATTCCGTTGAAGAAAAATAAGATACTAGGCCGCTGATTCAATTCCATTTATTTCTTGACAATCTTCTCTAAAATATTGCATCACATGATTACTTAATTTATTTGATTTCTATGTATAATAATCCATTGAATTATACTTTGGAAATGGGAAATTACATAACAGCAGTTTTGTTGGTTTAAATTCTTGATTGGACAATCCAAACATGTGCCAAAGTTTCCAACCCTATACGTTATTTAATAAACGTTGGTGGAATTGAAGTACCATTTTTTGTGTTAAAATCTCTTAATCTGAAAAGAAATCTTTAAATTAAAAATTTACTGTTAGTAAAAAAACCTATGAGCATGTAGAAAAGCAATAGATCAGCAATAAATTTTGAAAAATATGCAAATTTAGAAAAATGTTGTCTACTTGAACGAAATTATTGGATATCCGCTTAAATACATGATATTTTTTTCGAAACAAAGACAAAAATAATTAAAAAAAAGTGTCGTCGAAAAATGCCTTCATGGACTTTTACATGAGTCTGAATTCGTAAAACGAATACATTTGCAGATTCGAAACCGAATGTTTTTTTTAAAGCATTTATTCTTCTATTCCAATCGACTTCATAAGAATCAATTTATAATAAAGATTCAAAAATTCAATTTGTGGAAAAAAATGTGCCGACTGATTCTCAAATAATAATAATTAGCTATACGTTTGCGAGTGAACTATCAACAGAAAACAAACTGTAGCCGAATAATTAAGACAAATTGTTTACTTTAAATTTAATTTTTACCACTTTTTTTTTTCGATTTAAAATCAGCATGTTTGACACTATTTGAAATCGTAAAATAACACTTTAAATATAGGAGTTTTTTTTTTCATTATGTTAATTCTGACTGATAAAAAAATATTTAGACATTTTTTGAAGATACTACTTTTACCAACGAAGTGGAAGTTTTCAATTAAGTATCGAAATATTTGTTCAGGTTATAAAATTTTTGTTAAAACACGAAAACCGATATTTATTTTTCCATTTCCTCTTTCGCTTATTAGATAACACATTTGAGGGTAACTTTAGAGGAATATTTTGGATGGTATAAACAATTTAAATTCGTAAATTAACTAAACAGTTTTCTCAATATTTTGAAATTTCTCATAACTCGACTGGAATGTCGACGATTATTAGGAATTTTATTTAAGGAAATGAACAGAAATTGTTTCTTTCAACGAATTTGATCCAAGATTTGATTTGGTTTTTGTCCAGGTCTCTACAATTTTATTCTAAAAACTACATAGACGGTTAGTCTAAACTTGGCATTATTCAGTCTGAAATTGGATACATATTTCAATTTAGGTGTAACCTACCTTAATAACTTTAACCTCTCTTAATTACAAAAAAATTATATTTTTTTACATCATCTATATTGAAGTACGAAATTTTTTGTAACATGCCTTTGATTTTTTTATTAATTTTGTTCGCTTTCCTATAATGGTAGCAGTTTCTTTGTGTATGCATTAAAGTAACTTTATAATTAATTATAAATTTTAAAAATAAAATAGAATAAAGATAGGCGAATGTTATGTGGAAAAGTACCATGCTGCGTATATCACTTCGAAATATATCTTTTTTTTCCGTACACAAACAAAAAGTGCTGTAATCATCTAAGCCTCTGAGATTGCCCCATTTCAAAACTCCCAGAATGAAAAAAAAACACATTTTTTGATGTCTATATATCCGGGAACCAGATAACCATTAAATTCTTTGAACTAGATGCATGTTCTAGTATGTAAAATTTAACAAACAATTTGTAGATTCTTGACAGAATTTGTATACAGTCCCTTCAGATGAATTCTGTTTGATTTCTATGCAAGTGAAAACGGTAGTTACCAAAGGCAATGAGTTGCTAGATCACATTTAATGCACAAATAAAACATCAATGATATTGATTCATTTTAAATTTGGAACCAAATCCGCCAAAATATCAAATCACACATAACCAAATCCGCCAAATTTCAAATCACAAATTCGCCAAAATATCACACTTTTGCATGTATGTAAACATGTCAAATAGAAAATCCGATGATTTACTGTTCGCTATGGGATTTGAAAACTAGCCGGACCGCGATGGCCTGGTGGTAATGTCTCGGCTCATAAACCGTAGGGTTTCAGGTTCGAGACCCGATTCCACCGAAGAACCCTCGTGCAAGGGGTTCTGTTGAACGTTAAATAAGTCAGGGCCAAACGTCATCCCGCTGGTGTGGAGAGAGGTTTCCAGCTCGGGTGTCGTCCTCGTCATGTCACCGCGGTTAAACATTAAAATATCCGTCGCAAAACAGCCCTAGTGCTGCTTAAATATAACTAAACTAAACTTGAAAACCAGACGTGCATTTGCGCATGCATCAGGAAGTGTTTAGTCAAAATATGGGTGAAAGGAAAGATGAAAGGAGAAAATGTTTGCACTTAATCCTTCATTAGGGAGGTAAAAATTTAGCACTTAACTGGGGAGGGGCGGTATACGTGACCACATATTCATTATACTCAAATTAAATTTTCTAATGAAAGTATTAGTATGAAAAATCATCCAACATATTCTGCAAATATTTTCTTAATGTATGAATATGTTTTTGAATTTTTTAAAAATATATATTATTATTGATAAAAGCAACTGCGTTTGAACATACATTTTCCTCTGAAATTGCAAGTTACAACAAATAATATTTATGAAAACAAATTATTTAATTTTACTTTTTAAATCATATTGTAGCACCTCTTTTTCCCCTTGTGCAGAGTGCGCCCCCTTGTGGCGTTTTACAGAAGACAAGCAGTTGAACGGGAGACCTGCATCCTGAGGTCGACATTTTCCCTATGCGTAACCCTTGCGGTAACGCCGAATGCTTTCGGCTGGAAATGGTGGAATCCCTCCATCATACTGTTTTCTTTTATCTAATTGCTATGTATGTTTCTAAATTTTGTAGTGTAGTTGTGTTTGTGTAGATTAAAAATATTATATTTAAAACCGGGCAGTTCTTTAGAAAATCACAACACACTCACTATAATATTTATTTTTCCAATGTACAAAGGTATATAGAAAACAGTACAAGGCAAAATTCAAAAATTACATAAAAAATAAAAATAAAAAATTGTCAGTGGGTAAAAATTATCATTTTTTTTATCGACATCATTTCAACGCAGAAACTTGCAAACATTCTTAGCACACTAAATCACTCCTCACTAAAATCACTTTTTGCTTCATTTAGAAGTCTCTGAAGCTCTGGTTCATAACGAGGATTAGTTGTTGTTGTTTATATTGGCACTTGCCATGGACAAGCTCGCTGACGAAGTCAGCGATTTTAAGCCAAGGGAGCGTCTCTTGTTTTAGTAGCGCCAACTAGGGCCAAGAGTACGTCTTATCTACTCACGCATCACATTCGCTTGTACAACCCCTTTTTACAGGGGAGCACATTCACACATCTCACAGATAGAACAGATGAAGAACAACCGTGCCCGAACTGGGAATCGAACCCAGGACGCCCAGGTCACGGGAAAGACGCGCTACCCCTATGGCAGGACGCCGGCACGAGGATTAGTAAATTGAATGATATTTTGAGGACCAAGTTTTAGAACCACCTGTTGAGACTTGTATAAAACTGGAATACTAAAAGTGAGTTACGGTCTCACAGACTTAGCGCAAAGTATATAATATAGCATCTACTGAAACCGGTTGATAAAGTGCACGTTTAGTGACGGTCACGAAGCAAGAAGCAACAATCCATTCGATTGAGCTAAAAATAGATCAGAGGTGACCGAAAGTTCATCTGTAGAGGTCTAAGATACCTCACCTTCCCAGTTAAGGGTTAATATTAAGATGAGCTCGAATTATTCGCGAATTTGAGAGAGGTGCAAAAACCATGTATAACTTGTTATATTATCATGAAAAGTATTAATTTATAATAAAATGTTTTAGAGAACATTTTATTTGCAATAAGGGGTCTAAATATTAAATTATTATGAATAAATGGAAGATTTCTTTCTTATAATTTGGTAATTCAGTTTTTTTCTATAGAAAACTTTTTTTTGTCAATGAATTTTTTTTGATAACATTTCAATATTAACTATAGTGGATAATCTCGGAAACACATTTAATGATATTACAATTTTGGATCAAGTCTTAACAGATTCTTTTTTGCCACTTCAACTGGTTATATAAGCAATGGATACCAAATTTTGAGTACAAATTATTACGGTGAGTAACGATACGACAGTGGAATAAAACTGAACTTAGAATTATTAATGGAGCGGAAATCGAAGTAGAAGAATTCTGGAAATGTGCCCATCCTCTCGCATCTCACATCTTGGCGAGTTCGAATCGTTAAAAAATAGAAATCTTGGGGTATTGAAACGAGCAGTAAATTGTTAATGCCATCTTGTCTCTTTAATTACGGCTCTATATATAATTTTAATTTCAGTCAGTATCAAAACGTGCACAAAATACACTGATTAAATGCACTAATATCAGTGTATTAATCACAAGCCTATTGTTAATGGATAAAGATCACGAACAATATTTAATATAATCATTAATATTAACGCCAAAGAAGTATTTGCTCGCTAATGGCATACAGTTACCATATATTATTGACTTTCTTCATGAATTGTGCAGCTTACTTTCCACATATGTGAAAACAAAATTCTGAGTTTCGTAGCTTTTAAGGCTTTTGGCCAATTTTATGCTGGAGAAAAGAAATAGTATCTCCATTAGAGATTATGCGAGAAATCTTTGGGGAGCACTCTCGCTGCTCTTTTTTTTAATGTTTCAAAGATCTGCATGTTAAATTTCCCTAAGGAATTTCAAAAATCTGAAACCATCTTGTCTAGTTTTGTAACTTTCTTTTATTATCGTTTTACGAATCCTTCCTAAGGAAGAAGAAAGTAAATTTTTAATTAGATGATTGATATATGTTTACCATTATGACTTTATTAAAATTTGAAAAAAAAAATAACGCTTTGAAACATAGTAACTATGGTTAAAATTAAAATATTTTCATAACCTATTGATATGGTTTTGAATTTTTAATGTAATTTTCGACTCGCTTCATCTGTAAACCAGTGACATTCCACATGTTTGTCGGTCTCATCTTTTTTAACGATACAGATTCTTATGGGAGATTCATTTTAGATAGGTCACATATAATTTCAAGACATCTATAAAATTTTGAATTACTCATTAGATAAAGTATCTTTGGAAGGAATAATTCCACGCGCTAATTTACCTATTGCGTGGAATTACCCTTCTCAGAATATATAGATTTAATATATCTTCTTATTTTGATTAAAATTGGACAGAGTGACTTAAAAAAACGATTATTCAAACGAGAAAAGCAAGGTTTGAAATATTTGTAAATGCAAGTTGTTATTTGTTTACTAAAGAATTTTACCCTAAACAACTGGAGACCAGTAATTATAAGGGAAACTTCGATTTCTTTTAATATCCGTAATGCTCTAATAAAAACGATGAATTAGCAAGTGAAAAGGCGTTTTCTAACATATATGCCTTCCACCATGTATTTTCTAACACATTCCATATATGTAGAGGATCCCAGACTATTCCCAGGGCTTTTTGCTATCAAAAACAATTGGGCGCTGGATTGCCCACTGTGTAGAATTAGTCCACTTTCACGTACATAGGAGACACAATTATCAGAATATATCAACATATTCTAGAAGAATACTATAAGGTAAATTTAAAAGCAGATGATTAACAATTATTACCAGAAACATCAATAACCACTATATTGACTTTTGTTTCTCTCTACTTATACAGGACTATTAATACAGTTCACGTATTCAAGAAATATCCATTCAATATACAATATACAATATTCCCTTACAATATACAATATACAATATTCCCTTACAATATACAATATACAATATTCCCTTACAATATACAATACTCACAAAATTGAACAGGAAGCACAAGCAAGAAGTTATCTATCTTAATAAGACCTCTTCAATAATAAAGACTATTCTTTCATAATTGTATCCATATATTCCTATATCTTTGTTAACGTATATATAAGGATACAGACGAAGAACACAGTTGCCAGAACATATTAACAAATTCAGACAGAATACAAAAAGAAATGTTTAAAAACAGACGATTCATGCACAATTAGCAGTTTCCGTCAGGAACATCTGCTTTTCATTTATTGGCAGTCAATGATCTGATTTTAATTTTAATTTTCATTTCAGAATAGGTTAATCTGCTTTGGTAATTGCCTTTCTGCTTATTTTCAAGTTACTGATTTCAAGCAACTGGTGAATTCCTTTTGAAGCTAATACTGTTTTCAGTAAACGAAACCGAACCAGAATTAAGTATTAGAAAAAAAGATTCTGAAACAGAATCGCAAAGTTCATAATATAAATATGCAAATACCGACGAACAAAACCGAAGAATGATTTTTTTCATCTCCGATAAGTTTGAAATGTGTTGATTTATCAACATCTTGTAACTGAATTTTTTGACGAATGCAATATTTTTCACAGAGTATGTTTTCACGAATAAATAAACAAAAAGAAGCAACTAAGGAAATATAATAACTTCTTCACATAAAAATAGTTTGATAAATTTTATAGCTTCATTAACTTCTGATAATATTCCTCAACAACATTTTTAAACATATATGCTTTAATGATTTCTTTTGAAGTAATAATTTTTAAACTCGCGTTGTTCCTTTTGTTTCTGTCTTGAAATATAACATCAAAAGTATTTCTTTTTCTGCTTACAGCAATTTTGTCAGAGTAAATAATTCGTTATTTTTTCATACTCATTTGGATACAGAATCATAGAGTAAATAGAATATTCTTCTATTTGTTCCTTTGCTTTGGTTTTTATATTTGATCATTTATCGACTTCTTATGTATATATATAGCTTCCATTTATACTCATATTTTGACTTGTCTGTGTTGCAAGAAGCCAAAACTGATGCTTTTACCATTACAAAATATGGCTGATACAGTTGTCCAGCATTGTTTTAAAGATGTCTGACAGCGTATTTTTTCACTTTTTTCCTAAGAAAAGGATATTTCAAAACGCTTGACTGGATGTCTTAGACACACTTTTCTTAGGTTTTTCTATAATAATGTGGCTATAATAAATTTATAATTTTAAATAAGATGGGTGGTTTTTAGACATATTTTTTCAGAAAGGGCAAAAAGGGCTAATGTCTCAAACAGTTTTAACATAATATTGTTTGTAGACTGGTGTAATATCTGTATATTATAACATGTGTGATGTAAAAATTATTAATCACACACTAGGGCTAATTGTTGAAAAGAAAAAAGTTACAGTTGGCTTGTTAAAAAAGGTTTTCTTCCAATATTTTTATTGAATTTTTAAGGGAAAATATGTCAGTAAGATAATATATTAATTCGTCAACACGTTCATATTTTAGCTTAACATACAAACTTGCAGCATTTTTTTTAAAATTCCAACATCAATCAGTTTTACCTAAATATGTTCTTATATAAACTTAAAAAAAGTGTTAAAAGTCATTTCTGAAGTTCAATATTTTTTCCAACTTTGAAAGCAAATTACACTCTTTTAGTTAATATTGCAGCATTATATAATTAAAATAATGCCAGCACTCTACAAAAATAATCAAAATAATGTCAAATACGTTTATCAAACAGATATAACAATTAT
The DNA here is from genome assembly GCA_026543865.1 of Argiope aurantia. Lineage (NCBI taxonomy): Eukaryota > Metazoa > Arthropoda > Arachnida > Araneae > Araneidae > Argiope > Argiope aurantia. The sequence goes on along the minus strand of JAPMOR010061445.1, from coordinate 1,955 downwards.
TAAAACACTGAAAATAAATAGAATTTTAGACACATGAGGAATATTCCATTAAACAAAATCGTTTGTGAAGTTCATGCTGTTTTGTCTGGTGTGTCATGGAGTTGTAGAACTGAAAGGTCTTAAATTCCAGGCATAGCAGATCATAAGAGGAATAGAATAGCAATGAGATTACTAAATAAGTGATTGTTCGAAGATAAATTTAGATATTACTTAAAGAAATTAACTGATTACTAACAATTTGGGGGGAAAATCACAAAATTAAGTTTGAACCAAATATGCAAAAAAAAAAAAAAAAGATTTGAGGGGAAATTTGGAAATCTAAAGTCTACCCGGTATAATAGAGCTGCGATGATGACACAGGCGTTAGAAAAAGGTCTCTTGGCTTGCCGAAATCTTTTATCCTTGTACGGAATCGCTGGCTCGTAATTTTCATCACTTGATCACTTTGTCAATTTTTCAAAGAATCTTGTTGACAGTTTCTTTTGAAATTGTTGCAAGTTTACTAGTTCTTAATTCTATATATATTTTTTGAATATTTTTGTTATGAACAGACCATGGCATGTTAATATTTTGCTTATCCTTAAAGAAGTTCATGTGTTGAATTAATGAATTTTATTAAACACAAATAAAATCTTTTTGAAAAAAAGTGGTGAAAAAGATCAATATTCTTAACTTTATGCAGATGCAAATGCAAGGCAGCTGCAATTAAGCAATTCAGTACCTAGAAAACAATAATGCTTAAAATAACAAATTTTTCAAAAATATTTTGTAAAATAATATGAAGAAAGATACGTCTTATTTTTAAAAAAATTAATTTAATCTATTTTTATATTTAAATTCTTGAATCTGCAATAAATTTTCATTTAGGAGTCTTAAAATGTTGCACAATTGTGAATAAATGATGGCAATATACTATTAAATATTGACAGAATTCAGCTAAAATTAATTGATTATTAGTTATTCTTGCACGTAAAATGAACTGATAAATTATTATAAATCTTAATTTCAAAGTTTAAGATTTATAATTAAGAATTATAAATTTAAAAAAAAAACTAAATGCGCCCTTATAAAAATTTAAAATGCATTAAAAAATTTACAAAAACCAAATGCACGTTGTACTGAAGTTATCCAATTTCAACCAATGGAAAATGGTATATAGCATGGAATTTTTTACTTCCGTGTTAGATTGCTAGAATAAAAATATTCGAATATAAACACTTTATTAAAACCAATAAAGTATCAGTGCAAGAAATATCTATCCAGAGGATGAAAATTTAAACAAATTATTAGAGAACTGATAATAAATTAAAATGCCACAACTATTCCATAGCAAAATCGAAAGCTATGCACTTTTATGTGAAAAGGAAATACATGTTTTAAAATAAATCTATCCGAAATTTTCTTTAGTTCAAATATAAATGACTAAAAATTCAATTCTTTCAAATCTACCTTCTCGTATCTGAAGGTACACTGAAAAATACTCAACCGGAATCTTCGCAAGTAGAAAATTTTTGTTACCGCTTTCTTAATGGCTTTTTTATATTTTTAATATATGGCTTTCTACACATGTTCTCATTCTGAGAGAAAAACAAGCAAAACAGTATAAGAAGAAGAAAAATAAAGATAAAATAAATAATATAAAAAATAATATGCAAATACAGAATAAATAATATTAAAATGCTAATTAGTATGCAAAATGTAAAATATTAAGCTTACCTGATCTGATCTCGCATAGAATAAGGTTAATATGGTTACGATGATTTCGATTTTTATTTCTGCCAGATGCAACTGGTGGCATTGCAATCGCTTATCAAGCTCTAAGTAAAACCTTCGATTTTCTTTCACTGGGCTAATAATATAAATGAAAGTAGTATATTTTACATTTCCGATTTTGGAAAGTTAAAAAAAGTCAAACTTTCTTCTTGAAATTTAATTAAGAAATCCAGTTAAACAGA
>JAPMOR010061429.1:86663-101851 GCA_026543865.1 Argiope aurantia | reverse complement strand
AAATGTTCATGTGGGAGATCTCGTGTTGCTAGTAGAAGACAATTTGCCTACTCACAAATGGGCTTTGGGTGGAACTAAAGAAATTTATTATGGGGAAGATAAAAAAATCCGAGTGGTTCAGGTAAAAACCCAATTTGGCACGTTTAAAAGGCCTGTGACTAAAATATGTGTATTGCCCATTCAAAAATGACTTTGTTGTAAATATATTGTGCATAATATGTGAATATATTGAATTATTGTTGATTGTTGATCAAATAACCATATTGAGTTCTTACTGTATATTACTTGTAATATTATGTGTTTAGTTGAATGTTTAAAACATATCAACGGGGGGAGAATGTTCGCGCGCTTTTCACCATCCCGTCTGATCACGTGACTCAATGTAATCATGTGACTCAATGTAATCACGTGGCGAAATGCGTTGATGTATATTTTTCTCTGTTCTGTGTTGTGTTGTAATAAATGTGTGTGCCTAACATGGTGTGGTTATTTTGAGGAGTTATATAATACAGATAGTTAACAAAATGAATGTGGTGTGAGGAGAAAATAATATGGTCCGTCGATGTGTTGTGTGAGCAGTTAACACATGGAATTATAAAGAAAAAGCTCGATCTCTGTATCTAAAATAGAAAAAAATTGCATTTTCGATAACCTTATTTTTTTCGCCAAGGGCGGAAGATATTGACCTGATACTCATTCAGTTTTCTAAAATAGAATCGTTGTAAATCTCTTTCCATGCCACGGTAACATTAGGCAGAAAAAATGCATTGCAGATTTATTACAGTTTTCTTCACTGTCAACCTCTGTTCAAAGTAACAAATGTCCCATCCCAAACAACTCTCGCACAACTTCAAAATTGGATACAATCAAACTATCAGTTAAATCAATACCTTATTGAAAATAATAATGACTATAATCAGACCCAGCATGAGCAAGAATCCAATCATAATTTTGAAGCGAATTTCTAGACTCTGCAATGTACTTACGCGTGCACTGAGGTTTATCGCTATTGAAGTATATGTAGGCGGGACAGGGTGCTTGCTGGATAGTACCTGGTGCAGTGTCAGGCCAACAGTTCCATCCATCCCAGGTTCGAGGGCAAACAGCCTCTGTCATTAAATAAATAAAAATAATAAATAAACTCAGCTTTTATAAATGTTTGCCACATTCTAGTTGTTAAAAAGAAATCTTAATTACAATAGAAATATAAAATTACGGCTTAAAGTAGTTGTTTAAGAATGGAAATTGCATATTTCCGAAGAGTTTAAAATTTTCATTAAAATATCCTGGGCAAGTGATTTTAGTCATGCAATGACTTACTGTCATTTATTTCATTTGAAGATATATATTTTTATTTTCAGAAATTTTAGTAATTGTGTGTGTGTGTGTGTGTGTGTGAGAGAGAGAGAGAGAGAGAGAGAGAGAGAGAGAGAGAGAAACGGGGAATCTTTCCTCTGAGTTGATAAGACTTCTACCTATTCTTGTTGATGTATTTCTGCTTCGAAAGAAAGGCTGATTTTTTTTGTTATATTTATATATACGTAACTATACCTCTTAATCTAATTTAAATCCGAATTAATTTTCAAATTTTTTAATCTTAATTTAACTCATATTAACTTCATTCTAAAATGTTCTCTTATTTCCTGATCCAATTCTCATATTTTATATAATTACTTTCAACACACGCTCTAGAAAACGGATGAATTCAGCATTTTCTCACGCCCCCTAGTGGAGGGATAAAAATCCTTAAGATTTACAACATTCCTTTAGAGATACCTAAATTTCCCTTTCCTAAGTCTACAATTGTTAAAGAAATCCCTATCAAAATCTCTTAGTAAAACCACCGAAGGGAAAATTTCGGTGTCTTTTGCACTTCTGCACTTGTATCGCGATGTAAACGGATGTATTTTTATCATCGCTTTCTTGTACATAAAATGCCTCTCATAATAAATTATATGGAAGTTTTAAAATTTCCAAAGTTTCTTCTTCTCGACCACGTAACTACTAAAATATATTTACACATACATATTTTTTAACTTTTGGACTATCGTCGCTGTGTACAGATAAGCTTTGATGGGAGTTGGAAGCACCAGCTGAAAAGAACAGATACAGATACCAAAAGAGCCGATATTAATATTTTTGAAGAAAATCTAGGCTGTGAATATATCGTAAACTATATTAAAAAAAAGATATTGAAAAGTAATTACAACTTAATATATTTTCTTATCAAAACCTAACAGAACAATTCGAGTCTATTTCTATAGTAAAAAAAAAGTTACTGCAAAAGAGATGGGATGAGTTAGACATGTGGAATTTGATATGTGATCTTGAAATTAAAGTCGTAGTTTCGTATGTCGTTTCAATCAGTTAAAAATAAGGCGCCCAAAATGCATAACCAGTTATCTTCATTATACTACGAAATAGAAAATGCTCATGTGTCATAACACTAAAATTAAAAAAACAACAACATATTTAGTGTTTACGGCTTTGCTTAAGATCTAGCATTTTTATACAGAAAAAAAAAGGGGGGGGGAATATTAACACTTTGTTTAGATTTATTATAAAATTTCAGGGAGATCCTTCCCGCTGGCTTTCAATTAATTTACGATTTCATTTATCACAAAACATTCATCTTTCAAAGAAGAATGCTACATTTGTCCATGCCCGCATTATGCGATATTTGAAGTACTTACATCCTTCAAATGATATATGAAATACAAATGTATCAAGAATGAAAAAAATATACGGGTATTTTGAGTCAAACATAAGTAGATAAGGTCATTTTTATTCATCTTTGTAGAATTTCGATTTCCTTTCCTAAGCCTAATTTTAAAAAGAGGATATTTATTCTTTATTTGCTAATAGTTAGGACGAATTATAATACCGTATAGAATTATATATGACTCGTAAACTATTATTGAACTATTAAAAAAAACGTAAAAAAGAAATTAGTATTCAGTTTGAAATTGTTTGTATCGGAAAACAAGATGTAATACAAATTTTTATCACTTGAGAATTTGATTACATGAATAATAATGTGTGATCATTTGTAATCACATATTATCAGTAAATCATTCAGAATTCTTGCATTTCAAACTGTGACGGTCTAGAACGTAGTTGAGAAATGTGAGATGTTGGTTATGGGAAGTTATTAGTATATTAGACAAAATAAAAAAAATCAATAAATAAAACTGATTAAATATTAAAGAACCAAGAAATAGTTGTATTGTTGTGTGTTGCACTTTTCAAGCCCGCTGACAGTTATCTGTCAACGATTTAAGTCGAATGAGCGTCTCTTGTTTTTTCAGTAGCTCCAACTAGAGCCAAGAGTACGACTTAGCTACTCATGTGTCACATGAGTAGCTAAGTCGTACTCTTTTACGGGGTGGACTTCATTCATGCATTCAACCACAGATCATAATTTAGACCTGAATCAGAGAACGATCAGTTCTGAACCAGTACCCCTCAGTGGTATTACTCTCGACATGGAGGACTTAGTGACCACGACAGATTTATAAGTGCGCCATCCACCACACACACGGAGAGTCTTCGGCCGGCGGTGTTCGAACTCACAACCTAAGGGATAAGAGTTCAAAGTCCTACCAACCAATCTATACCGGCCTCCATGAAATCGTTAACTATTTAAATCAGCGAGAGTGGTCTCATCTAAAGTTCCTAGCTAATTTCTTTATACAAATATTATATGCCACTCCCCATCGCTTAAAATTTCTGACCTTGAGCAATGTCGTGATTGTACGAATGCAGATAATTTTATATTCTGAGTCCCGTATATGAATGCTTTGTAAGCATTTTGGTGTATTTTTATTGAATTGAAAAATTTAACATAATAATACAATTTCACACAACATCACATATCACATTTCATTTAGCAAAGTTATGTTATTTCGTTTATGTGCATGCAATAGTATAGACCGAATTATCATGTTCATTAACACTCGGACATATAGTCACCCTCCCATGAATGGATTTCATTGAAAATTTAAGAGAAATTTACAAAATCAATGTAAAATTCATTTTAAAAATTCTAAAGGTATTCGAATTATCGTGTATACAAACAGACATAATGCTAAAAATGTGTGTTTTCGGACTCAATGAGGCCTGAAACGTGGAGATTCGTCAAAATCTCGAGTTCGAATTTTTGATGATTATTTACTATATTTTTTTTCTTCATATAAAAGAAAGTAAACAGATAGCAGTTAAGTTCAACACTCATTGATCAGTCTTACTTATTCTAGCAATTTAATGCCTTTAACGTTTTTCAATAGAGCCTGTGGTTTAAAATTTTATAGCAAACGATATGGCATACTCTGAAGTATTTTTTGTGTAAAATCTCCAAAAGTCCCTGCAAATTACAGTTGCAATTAGAATGAATTTTATTTTTCGGAGACAGACAAAAATGCAAAAATGGGCGGTAACTTACCTGAATTGAATGGAGTTTCTCTCATGTTGTCACAGCACTCGACTGCAGCTTGGCAACAACTTATCCAAAGATCTATTTGTTTGGAAGTACGGAATGTTTTGAAAATGGGACTGCTCCTGTTTTTGTAAGAGGGTTCGTAAAGTTCGTTTGTTTCTGGATTTTGTAGCCACATACCTCGCTGCCGTAGCTTTGTGCTGAAATGAAAAATAAATAAAGAAAACTTTTTCCTAGAAATATTTCTTTTGAAATACCTTTTTCTTAGCAGTGATTTGGATAAACTGCGTCTGGAAATTTTATGGTTTGGATCAAGACTGTAAATTAATCTCTACTAACAATAAAGAAAAAGGCATGTGCGTGTGTACATTGGCAGTGAACAGGCCACACCGTTTGGCAGAGCTACCAAACTTGGCATATATATAGATTGGAAGGCAGAAATACGCACTTTTTTAAAATTTTAATTATATAATTAAATTTTCACAATTAATTCCATTAGTAAAATTCACAAAAAAATGCTACATCATCTTAAAATTAAAAAAAGCAAAAACATGCTTAAAATTCACTTGTCTAGCTCAAAGCGTTTTTGAGTTTCTTTTGTCACAGGCAGACAGACATTTTCCAAAAATGTGTTTTTCTAACTCAGCAAGGTGTAAAATAAGAAGATTCATCAAAATTTCGAGTTCGAATTTTTTGACGTTTACAATACTTTCTCTATACTTATTTGACAAGAAAGTAGAAAAGCAACAATCTGTCCCTATTTAAAATAAAGGACGCATATATTATCATTTTTTTTAAATATATAAGCAAATAGTCTTTATATAGCAAAATTCTAAAAAGAAAATAAAGGATTTCAATGCCAAAATATGATATCCCGAAGAACTCTTTCCAAATCTAGAGAGCATATAATGACTTCTCGGTTTCAGAAATTAATAGTAATTCATAATGAAGTTCCTCAGGTTATTATTATTTGGTGATGCAAAGATTTGCTTTAATATTTCCTAATATTAAACTGACTATATACTCTGGATTAGCCAAGGTTATCCTGATTATTGATTTAATAAAAGTTACTTAGTAGGAATTCAGAAACTCAGGTAATTTTATTTTTAATGCGTTTTGGTTTGCTTTATATATCAAGGAAAATGTCTAAGTGCATAAAGCATCTGTCAGTTTTGACAATAAAACAATAAAAGTGTCAAAACATATCGACAAATTAAGTGGACTGGCAAATATTTCCATTAAAAATGCATTAGTAATGTTCCTAATGCATTTGATTTTTCGATTCAGTATTTTTTTTATAGCATTTAGTTTATGCTCGAGAGCAAGAGGCAGTTCCGTCACATGAAAAAAAATAAAGTTCTCATTTTAGTCTAGCTAATGGTTTAGAAATATTTATTGACTGCAGAAATACTATTAAGTTATCTTGAATTCTCTGAAAGGAAATTTCAAGACGAAATATATCTTGTTTTTATTAAATCATATCATTTCTTGAAATCAATATTCAATCGAAGTTCGAGCTTTGAAACTAGCTTATGTAACAATAATAGTCAGAGGGAGTGGGCTCCCAAAACTTCCTCGCATGCTCTCTAATAAACTAAGCCAGAGAATACCTTACATGGTAGACATGTACAATAGTTACGGAATAGTAACTCTTGGCGTGAATTTAGCATCTTTACTGAATATATCGTGTCATCCTTGGCGAGTTATGTGACGATTAATCCCTGGCATGCGATTAACAGTATCCGGAAAACAAATTTATGTTTCAGTCGCATATTTCTCAACCGATTAAAACAAAAATTTGACACAAAACTACACTTGTAGTTACAATATCCCATACCAAATTTCATATATAAAAGTCATTGCGTTTCTAAATTATTATCGCGTTTATTTCTTTTTGAAAGTACAATCCAATAAAGGTCTAACACACAGTCAGCCCGTTATTGCCTTTCTGTCAAAATTTGACAGGTGTTTACAATATAGATATAAAATATTTATACGAATTTTACCTATCTATATCTTTTAGTCTTGAGCTTATCATGGTAATTTATATTTCTACAGCCAGACAGGCGGACGAACTCAGCACAGATTTTACGCAAAATTTCATAGAAATATGCAAATATGGTATAAAGACCCTATACTCAATTTCATCCCTGTAGCTCAAAGTGTTTATAAGTTATCTTTGTGACAGACAGACGGACATTTTCTAAAATTGTGTTTTTCGGACTCGGAGAGGTCTAAAACATTGAAATTCGTCAAAATCTCGATTTCGAATTTTTTGACAATTACTCTACTTACTCTATGCTACAGACAAAAAAGTCAAAAATAAAATTATATTTTACTAATGTAATAATCAATTAATAGTTTTAATTAGGGTTTTAAATTAATTTGTTGATATTTTTCTATATTGAAGCACATTTATTATACATAAACTTATTTTTATTTATTTATTTTGTTTTATACTAGCCGCCTTTCGCGACCAGCCGGTTCGCTGTAACTGGTCTCTTAATAGATACTCAAACAAAACATTTTTAATCTTCTAATTTTGATAGTCATACCAAACTTACACTGTTGTTTAGATCGTTTCGTTCAATTTACTATATATATATATATTACTAATTTGTTGCCATTTCCGGTAAATCTTCAACTTTAAAGTGGAAATGATGAAATTGCAATTAATATAAAGATATTTTTTTAAATAAAACCAAGCGTTTTATTTTATTTATCATTTTTAGTGTTATTTAATTATTTATTATTTTTATTATTGAATATGAGTATTGCAAACAGAATCGATCGGTATATAAGTCTTATGTGAACTACAAAATATTTTTCATAATTTAAGTAATATCTCAAAGAATAATTCAACAAAATTTTCTCAGATTCAGCATAAAATTTAGTTTTTAGTTTTGCTTTCAAAAGGATTGAAATGAAATCAATAATAATATTTTGTTCCGGCCTATAAATATATTTCAAAAATTATGAAGTCTAAATTTAATGCAGTAAGGTATCATATTCTGAGAAATATTCTGGACACACCAAATTTTAAATAAATGGATGAATATTTCTATTTTCCGCGATCAACTAAGACTTATTTATAAAGTTTTGAAAGTTAAAATTTAGAAAAACACAACATTTTCATAATCTTAGGCTAATTAATCTTGAGAAACCTGCACGCTGTTTGGCGTATTTTTTTTTTTTTTTTTTGAAACAATCGATGAAAAATCTAAAATTAATTATCTTTTTTTTATTGAATAGTGATATTCAAATTTTCATAAATCAGTCAATTTAAGTGATTGATTTAGTTGATTGGAAATTAACTCTTTTTATTTAAAATATTAGTGTTTCAAGAACATTTTGTTAATCGTGATTTCCACAGCAGAAGCTTTATGTAAAATCAAAAATTCGTTATTTATTAGAGCATTTATTGAATCAAGTTACATAAAATATAATCATTTTCCATTTAGACCATTTTAGCAGATCTGTGTCTTACTAAAGGTTTACAAATTAGCGGTGTGGCCCTGATTTGAATGGATATCCTGTTCATATTAAACAAAACTTGCCTTAAAATAAAACTGATTTATTGGATTAATAATATAGAGAGTGTAAAAGATCATAAAATAATTTTTCTTGAATTTATTTTTGAGAAAAAATAATATTTCATATTTGTTTCATTTCCTACAGACACGTGTCGAAAATTATATTTTTGTAGATTTCATTTCCAAAAAGATTTAATTTATTTTTAGTTGGAGCTTTAATCAATGTGATGGCAACACTTTGAAAAAAGCTAATTTTTCCCCATGAATGCGAAACGTGCTCGTGCAGCTTAAATTTTATTTTTATTCTGTACGAAAAATATTGCTGAAAAATATAAATAAAATATTTATTTAAAAATTCATTAAAAATAGAAATTTAATTTTAAAGTTAAACCATTGGTATCATTTAAAAGATAAATTTTGATCTTTAACTTCATGTAAAAATCGTTTTTGTGCGGTAATATTTTCGGAAGTTATAGCAGAAACACGCCAAAATTTCGCTTAATTTTTAAATAAATAAAATTCTAACTAAAAATTCGAAAAAATAACCCCAAGGTGCACATTCCCGGCCTCCAAGGTATACACGTGCCAAATTTGGTAGTTGTAGGTTGAATGGTCTGGCCTGTAGAGCGCCAACACACACACACATTGAGCTTCATTATAAGTATAGATATAGACAGTCACATATTTTGCTACTTTTTTCCCCCTGAATTCGATTATACTTATCAGTCCTCATATGAATGTGTGACAGATAATAAATTTTGAAGCAAACGATTTATAACGCTGTTGTACGATTTGGTGTTCATAATACTGGATTCAACAAAACGGTTCACATATTTTTTTTTTTTTGCCTCACATGGATCCAGACAAAAAGACTTCTAACATCCTGTCTTACTGGGTAAAAAGATATTTCTTATCGAGTTCTTTTTGGGATATTTGTCACACCCTATGTTTTGGAACACTTAATCTGTTGTTGTGACACACCCTGTGCTCTTTCATTGCTTTGCCGAGCAAATAAGTCGAGTTCCAAAATTCATGAACATAATAGTGACAGTTTTAATTAATGTATCCGTTTACTGCAACTGACATCCATTTACAGCATTCTTTTCTTAGCATTAAAACATTTTATTCAAGAAAAGGAATAATTGATGGAGTAAAGCTGAGTGTAAGCTTGGAATTAAAACAATTTATAATTTTGGAATTAAAACAATTTATAAGTTATTCAAATATTCCAAATATGCAATTTTTTGCTTGTGTATCTACATATAAAATTGTACATAAAAGTCGAGCAATAAATATTTCTTTATGTTTAAAATCATTGGGATTCATATAGATTATTAGTTTTAAAAAAATCAGAAGTATTTTGCACCTTCTAAATAATGATGTTAGTCTGAAAATCTGAGCATTCGTGGTGTATTTAACCTTTCTTGTGTTCTACAGTTTTTGATTTATACTTTTTTAAAAAAAAATAAAGTCAGTCACTTTTTTACCACAGAACTAAGCCGTATGAACAGGGATTATTGTGGCTAGCTGTTATGCTCATTAACTATCCAAATGTTTGCATAAGAAAACATTGGCTAACAAAAGTTCAAAGAATCTTCAAACTTTGGTAAAAGGATACAAATCTTTTCTATCATTTCTTTTAATATTTTTAAACTTCCAGGGTATTGTAATATCGTGTTAAAATTACTACCCATAATGAATCCTCGTCTAATTTCTTTCAACTCGATACATTCTGTAATGCAGTGCTGGACATACAAGTGTTGTCTTGCACATATGCAGGTGTTGCTTTGCATCCTTCCGAATCTGTAGAAGTATTCAGGAATTCTGAGTTTGGTTTGGTTTAGTTATATCAACGTCCCGTTTGAAGCAACACTTGGGCTATTTTGGGACGGACCTCGTAATTTTGAACCGCGGTCAGATGACGAGGACGACACCTGAGCTGGCACCCCCCTCTCCACCCCACCCCACACCAGCGGGAGGACGTTTGGTCAGGACGGATTTAACGTGCAACTGACCTCCTTACACGACGGTTTTTTGGTGGAATCGGGTCTCGAACCTGAAACCCTCCTGTTCCGAAGCCGAGACCTTACCACCAGGCCACCGCGGCCGCTCAGGAATTCTGAGGGCAGTGGACTAAAATTTTTATTATGGAGTAAGCAAAAAAAAAAAAAAAAAATTCGAGAAGACTGCTTTTGCAAATTTAAAAATAATACTGGTATAATAACATATATGGATGTATATTCATCCTATACTGTTGATATAAATAAAAATTGTTTTTTAGAAAACGTTTTGATATGGATAGTATACGCATATATATAAAATATCCTAATCTGAACAAAACAACCAAATTCTAAATCGATATAAATAGGCTTTACAGTTAGAAAAAAAATCTCGTAACACGTTAAGAGCCAAGCCTATTTTCCGTCTAATCCGAGATATCTGATTTCTTTGATGTGTTGACAACCCGATATCGATATAAAATCTTGATAAGAATGCATGCATTTCGGTGCATTATTTTGTGGTCTCCAGATTAAAATTTATCAAGAGAATATAATTTTTTTAATGCGTAATGACGGTCAATAAGGACTAACGCAGTCTAAACGAAAATTATATTATCAGTCAACAATGACTGATGTGGCGTGAACGAAAAGTAGAAGGTCAGTCACCAGTGATAGATGCGGTCAGAACGCAAAGTTCAGTGCCAATCACTGGTGACTGAATGGCGCTTAACATGTTAATTTACATGTTAACTTGTTTATTCAATAAATGTAGTTTTGAAGAATTAAAAAGTCTAAATATTTACACATTGCTTCACTCTGACTAGTGATATTAGATAAAATATTGACTTACTGATATTCTAAACAAAAAGATTCCACACTTCTACGACAAAAACTGATTAAATGATGAAGCTTTGAATATTACTATCTTAGGCAATTTGAGGCCATTTGAAGGATTGCATCGAGGAAGATCAACTAATCAACAAGCGGCTTTTGCTTGTGCACTTTGCTGAGATTGGCTTAATTTAATGAAATTCAAAGCTTCATAACTGGGCCAGTTTTAATCCTAGAAAAAAGGCTCTTTGTTTAAAATCAGTGGTGAATATAAGCGTTCTTTGTCCTTTGTTAGTACACATTATGTTCCGCTTCTTAATAAATAATTCAATTTAGTTCCACATTTGAGCTTTCTTTATTTGATTAATACGTTAATAATTTATTTTATGTTAATTTTTTTAGTTTAATTTCTATAATTTTGTGATAATGTATGTCTTTACTTATTTATTAACTTAATATGATTTACGAATGCGTTCCATTCATGTTTGTATACAATTATATAAACCAAACATTTATTACTGTATAAATAAATATAATTAATAAATTTATAACTGAATATTTAAAGAAACAAAAAGAAACATGATTAAATATCCTTGATAGTTTTAAAATTATCGCATTATTGTATAATTTATACATTGCGTAATTAGACAAATAACATTTTTTTAATATTCGTCCTTCCTCATTCCTGTGAACTTACGTAGCTGACTAATCTGCCTAGTCAGAAATATACCATTGTTTAAAATGTTCAAGAACATTTCATAAAAATTTATTTATTTGAAATAAGCACACTACAAAGAGACTCCATTTATTGAGTGCATTAATCAAAAACATACAAGGAATACTAACCACAAAGCAAGTTAAAACATACAAAGAAGGAAAGCAAAATATAAAGAATTACAAAGTTCTAAACCCTGTATAAATAAAAATGCAAAAAACTAACAAGGCTTAGGCTTAAAAGAAGGGTAAAAAATAAAATAAATGTGACTAATAGACACTATTAAAAATTTAGATTTTATATTTCTTTATCAATACATTTATTGACACAAACAATATAAAATATACATTTTTAAATCGTTTTAAATTAATTTCCATCGGCAATGTTTAATTATTTAGAAATCAAATATTGGATTATTATAAGAGTGTAAAAATGATGTTATAGCCTGGTTATAAAAATATAAAATACCACCAAGATTATAAAAAGATGTTACACCCTGTATAACATTTTTCATATGAGAAAAAATAATGTTGTACCCTGTATAACAGGGGTCAGCAGACTTTTCCAGAGTATGGACTATTTTAATTTTATCAAGGTGTTGCTTTTCATCCTGTGGCATTGGTGTAGTTAGTTAAAAAAATGGTCTACAATATTTATTACAACTTAATAATACATACGGAATATGTACTTACCTACATAACTACAAACATAATTATAATAATAGCAAGATACAAACAATTCAAAATGCATTAAAATATAAATAATTTTCATCTAGTTAGTTCCAGTATTTAAAGTTAATAGAAGACTTTTTCTGCATACTGTCCGCCAATTTTGGATATTTAAGAATATAATTATTAACTGCTAATCTTGTACTGGATTCTAAGTTATAGTCTTTGATATGGGAGCGATATGTTGTCTTAATTATAATCATTATTGAAAATGCATATTCACATAGGTAGGTAAAGCTAAAGACCAATGTTAAATGATGTACAGCTTTTTTAAAATTAGAATATTTTACTTCATTTATTAGATTCCAAAAATTATTCTTAGGTTCTGAACTACGTGCTTTTAAAATTAACATTTTGAAGGAGGGAAACTTTGTTTTCCTTAAGAGATAAAAAGAATATATATAATTTATATTTTCAGTTATTTCTTCCATATAAACACTGCCAAATGGGTAATAAATGAATGTAAAAATTCGTTTATTTCACTATGCTCGTCTTAGATAATTAGTAACGGCGGTCATCTCAAAATGTCTTGGTCACCGGTCGATCGCTATCGACTTAATGCCCAGCCCTGCTGTATAATATATTTTTTCATATAAGAAAAGAAATGAGGCTTTGGTACTGTAAAAAAAAAAAAAGAATGAAGCCGGATGCTCACTTCCACGAATATCAACACAATACCAGTAAGAAATATAGCGAACATATAAACAGGAAACAGCCTGCTCTTAAATCTAATCTGAAAATAGACATCACTATATTTCTCTGTTGATCGAAAGTTTATATAACGAGTTAAAACTGCAAGCATCTTTTTTTTTCATGTCAGGGATCAAAAACCGAGATATTTTGCTAGCATTTTATTGAAAATGCCGATGCCTTGGTGGCGAGATTGTAGAGATGAAATTTTAAGTCTCTTTCTTCCAAAATACGCTAGATGCCATCAAAAACATAACTTGTAAAAAAGACAGTCTCACAACTCAGTTCTTCTATCGTAAAAAGTTGTGAGATCCATGTAATACCAAGTAGGTCAATTTATTCAGTCCCAACTTAAGGGTCCTTCTGTCTTAAGTTATTACGTAATTAGCTAACCTAACAACATCTTATAGTGACCATATCAATATTAAAAATCTTTTATGGTTTAAATAAATAGATTGACTTGGCCATCGCATGAAAACACAATGTATCTTTACATTAAATTAGATTACATTAACATATTATATTAAATTAGATTGTTTAGTTCGATTGCCAAGTCAATCTATTTATTTAAACCATAAAAGATTTTTAATATTGATATGGTCACTATAAGATGTTGTTAGGTTAGCTAATTACGTAATAACTT
Source organism: Argiope aurantia (assembly GCA_026543865.1). NCBI lineage: Eukaryota > Metazoa > Arthropoda > Arachnida > Araneae > Araneidae > Argiope > Argiope aurantia. The sequence continues at coordinate 88,276 of JAPMOR010061429.1, read as the reverse complement.
AAGACAGAAGGACCCTTAAGTTGGGACTGAATAAATTGACCGACTTGGTATTACATGAATCTCACAACTTTTTACGACAGAAGAGCCGAGTTGCTAGACTTGGTCTTTTTTACAAGTTATGTTTTTGATGGCATCTCATTTCTTTTTGTAGATAGTCCCTTTCTTACTTTTGTATGTAGTATTCCTCTTTTTATTTTCCGGTACTACTTCTTGAGTTTCAGCTACAGTTTTTCTCAAAGCCCACTCCCTGTCTCTATGGGTTTTTCTCGCAAGCTTTGATGTTACTATTTTTGACAAATCTGGACGGTATATGCTTCTTAGTTTGTTGTATTCACAAATTGAGGATTCAGGAGGAGGAGGATTTTGAGGATCAATTGAGGAGGATTTTAATACTTCCAAAGTCGACATTAATTAGATGTAAGCCGTCCAGACTTTTAACTCCCGAAAGTGCCCAGTAAGTTTGACCGGATGTGAATACTACAGAACCGATATCCATCAGTGCATTATTTAGACTTAGGCCCTGACTTTTGTGTGACTGACTTCAGTGCATTATTTAGACTTAGGTCCTGACTTTTGTGTATAGTTATATCATAGGGTATGCATATGAGAAACTGCTCGCGATGAACATAAGCTCTATTAATAATTTCAAATTTAGTTTTGACCGGACTAAGCTCATAAACATGCGCGGCTATTTACAACCTTGCTTACGCACATATGAATACGCACGTACGTAACTGGCATGGCAACACTCATTATACATTCATATGTATGCATTCATAATAATAAGTGTGTATATATATACACTTATTATTTAATTATTATTATTATTTATACATATACTGGTACACTGAATCAATCACTGCAAATGTAACTTAGTAATCTGGGGGCACGTCATTCTATATATTTATATGGGATTACAAAGTTATTTTTGCAGTTGGTGTATCTAGAAAACTAGACCGAAATTCCAAAATATTTTAGTTTTTCCTTGATTTATACACTAAACACTAATTGTATTCTAAATTTGAAGCTTCTATGTCTGCTAGAAGTGCCTTAGAGTTTTGATGATCGGTCGATCAGTCAGTCAGTGACAAAATTCACAAAATTTGACTAGTTATAATTCTTAAACTACTTGTTCAAATTTAATGACATTTGAAGTATATCGTGTTTATATAATGCCTGCTTAGTTACTGAAAATTAAGGCTTCTAGTTTTATCCACAACGAAGTTATAGGGGGTCGAAAATGGCCTGAACAGCTTCGAAAAAAGGATGGTACGGCCATACCGCTTGTTTTTGCTCGACTTGGCGGGGGCACTGCCGCGCTCCCAGATCATTTACAAATATGAAATCAGAACAATATCAGAAATTTGAAGCTTCTGTCAAAACACTTTTTTTTTTATTCAGTGTAAAATTATCTCAACCAATTTTAAATCAACATTAACATACTACTTTTCATTTTTACATTAGTATCTCGACCATCATACTAATGCGTTAGTCATCACAGACTCATAATATCTCATTCGCCATGTAAAATATCATCAGTATCCCATAAAATTAAAATTAGACGACATTTTAAATCTTGGTGAAATAATGATTGTAACAGTAAAGAAAGATTC
>JAPMOR010061429.1:70390-86653 GCA_026543865.1 Argiope aurantia | reverse complement strand
TTCGATTACCTAATTGCTAATGACAGAAATAAAATTAGTTAGTACCAATGATATACTATTTTTATTACTAGGCTAATTTCAAAATTCCTCACTAAAAATTTTTGAAATGTTTTCAAACTTTCATAGTGATGTTCCTTAAAGAAAAAAAAATCTGTTTATTTTAATCTGAATAAGTGTAACGTAAGGCTGCTAATGGACAATGTGGCGACACTTTAGAAACTAGGAAATAAATATTTATCTTATTTTAACATCCGGATATTTGCTTTATTAACATACCGAACTGTGAATACATTATGAATGTCAAAAGTCAACATTAGTGCTGTTGGCTAGTAGTATTCCACATGAATATATAGAAACATTCACATGGGTTTAGAAGTCCACTTTCATTAGGCTTCCCCACTGAAAAAAAACTCAACATTCCTTCATATTAATCATTGCTGTTTTTTCAATTACCAGAACATTTTTAGCATTAGGAATACTTAAAGGGTGCGCCTAACAACACATATATTTCCAAAATAGAGTTCTTGAACATAGCACTCTTTTATTGTATTCGTATTATTCAACGCTAACATATGAGTTCTTATGTCGCGAAAGCCTCTTTTCTCTTCTTAGTGTGGGTGGAACGGAGTCTTGTCACGCAATGGTATTTACCACAGCGCGCTGAAAGCTAAAAAAAAATGTTGCATATTCTATGGATGTTGACTTAGTCTGATAATGTATTGACAATATTTCTCAGTTCATGAAGATAAATTCTGCCTTGTTGCTTCCTAGCTAATTGGGAAATCTTAGAACATTTGGCGGCATGTAATGTGCAAGTTTCACAATTTTATTCGGTGCGATTAAACATTTATAGGCCAGAACTCAAGAGCATCTCCAAATATCTCCTATTTTGGGGGGGGGGGAGTCATATAAAATAGTTATTCTAAATAGAGAAATATAAAAATGTTGTTAAGTTTCCAATATGTTTAATCATTTATAATACAATTAACGATGTATAAATCAGAATTCCAGGGAATCTCCAAATGATTTTTTTTAGGGGGGGACAGTGTTATATTATGTTAAATAGTTATTCTTAATAGAGAAACTTCACATTTTTACTGATTTTTCCAAAGTCAGAACTCTAGGACATGTCCAAATAATTTTTTTTGGGATGTTATGTTATATTAAACAGTTATTCTTAATAGAGAAACTTCACAATTTTACTGATTTTTCCAATGTTATTGATAATTTATAAGTCAGAACTCCAGGACATGTCCAAATAATTTTTTGGGGATGTTATGTTATATTAAATAGTTATTCTTAATAGAGAAACTTTACAATTTTACTGATTTTTCCAATGTGATTGATAATTTATAAGTCAGAACTCCAAGGCATGTCCAAATAATTTTTGGGGGTGTTATGTCATATTAAATAGTTATTCTATTTATGGCTATACGAAATTAAGGTTATTTATTTATCAAAGAGCAGTATTCTTTAGATTACACAAATGTAAAAATTATTGCATATTTCTCTTAATAATTAAAGAGAATGTGTAAGTGTGTGTTGGCGCTCTATAGGATTTTACGTAAGATCTAAAATTACCAAATTTGGCACTAATGGTATGCATTTTGGATTTTTTTTGAAATTTTAAAAATTAAATTAAATTATGATGTTTTTTGACCATAAGTTCTGAAACTTTTATAGTAAAAATTAAGTTTTGCATTATCTTGAAATTCAAAGAATTATTTTTTTAATGTGCAAATTTAATTTCTGTATTGTTCTTTCATTTGGCTTTTAAGAATATTTTAAAACTTAATTTACAACAACGTATTTCATTGATGAAGTGAAAATCATATCAGTTTTATTGTTACTACAGGTATTTCATTCTGCATTTTTTTCATTGTTAATAATCTAGACATTAAAATGCTGCATATCTTTTCATGACGTTCCAGGTTTTTGTTTAAAGTATGCCTTTATAACATTTTTTTTTTAATTTCACTTAATTCATATTTAAGGTTTAACTTCTCAAATAAGCAATGGTTACAATTTTTAAAGTGTACTTATTTCTAAATAGTTTTAAGGAACAAGTTTTTGTTTTAGTTGAAATTCAATTTATTTCCTTCCAAATTAAAGTTCAAGTAAAACAGCTAATTAAAAGTTCTAGTTAAAGTCTAGTGAGTTTTAGGTGAGACAACAAAATTAGGAAGATGCACAGCATAATGAATAGAATGATTTAAAGCTTAAAAAATAGTAAGTGTTATCAAATTTTGAAGTTTGAAAATATTTTGCTTAAAACCATTCGTAGTAAGCTATATAAAATATAATTCGAAAGTTTTAGCAAACATTAATCCCCATGAACAGTTGGTCGTCAAAAGCGGCTGGTAATTCCTAGCATAACACAGAAATATGTAGGATTAGAATAGATTTGAAAAACAATAAGTTCTTTTTAACATACCCATTTTCAAAAAGCCTGGCATCCATGTGACGATAACAACTGGCACAAGAATAAAGGGAAAAGTGTTCTTGGGTCAAAAGAGAGCCACCAGACACTCGACAGTGGCTGGGCTTTTCTGTTGACACGTTGCTGTTTCCAAACACAAATTCTGTTGCGAAAATCTAAAAAAAGAAGAAAAAAAATATGAAACTGGATAAGGTGCAAATTATAATTATAGAAGTAGAAAGAAAAAAAAAAACGTTTTAAAAGAAACTAGATAAGAAAAATTTGATTACAACCGGTTATGAAAATTTTTTTAATTCCATAATGAGATCATTTATAATTTTCTACAAAAAATCCGTTATACTGAAATATCGAAATTGAGTTTGTCTCTCCTTTGGTAACCCAAACAAGCAAGCGGAATAGTTCTTTTAGCAACCCTATGCATGCTATTGTTTATCTTGTCAACCTTCTTGATTTTTGACTTTCAAGTTTTGGCATAGTTAACATTTTAGGCGATGTGAAAGAGTACATTAAAACAGATTTCAAACAATACTTGTTTAGTAAAGACTTCTTTTGGTATAGCAAAGACTATATGAAATATGAATTGAGGGAATTTTAAACTATTAATTGATGTATGTTAGATAACAATTTACATGGAGGAAAAAATGCATTTTACATAGTTTTAATTTTTTTTTCATTTTTGAAGCTAATTTTAGAATTAATAACTATGTTTTGAATAATCATTATCAAGTTCCCAGCATTTCAAGAATTTCAACTACAACACATTACTTTTAACATGTGAAATTGATAAAAATTATTACAAATGTGTTAAGGTAGAAGAGAAAGTTCTAATATTTAACATATTTTTCTTCTTTTACGCATAACACTGCCAAGTAGTTTTAGGCTTAAGAATTGTTTCTTTTGAAAATAATTAGAAAACTATTAATATAACTTAGTAAACTAGAAATATACCTTATCTCCTCAAAAATTAAAAGGGGGTGATTCGAAACCTGCAATATCAGAGATTTATCGAATAGTTTCAGAATTAAAACTTGCGATTTATTTTACCAACAGTGATTTTTAAATTGGAGACCATGAATTTATTACTCTTTTGTAGCTGTTAGTTTTACTTAACAGATACAATTAGTAAAAACATTTTTAGATTTTGTCTAAGATATAAATGAATTCATGGATTACATCAACAGAATATGACAATTGCAGATTCACGAATTATTTCAATAGCTAATATATTAGAGATAAGAAGAATGTCAGTTTCAGAAACAGCGACAAAAATTTTCAATAAGATGGCCTTCCCCATCCTCTTTGGCTCGCTCATGTAATTGTAAGCCACGTATTAATAAATCATTGTTGTATTTATGTATTAAAAATATATTATAAATGTATATATTATATTAAATGTAGTATTAATAATGTATTTTAATGTATAAAAAATCAATGCATCACAAACTGATGCTTTTTCTCTATTGTATAATCTTCTCAATAAACTATAACATTCTTAGCCGCTGTTGCCAATTTAATATATATATGTAATGGCATTTTATCTCTAATTTCAATTTAATTAATTTTCAAGATTTTATCTTAATTTAGGCCATAGTAACTTCATTCTAAAATATTCTTTTATTTCGTGATCCAATTCCACTTTCTCTACTTAATTAAATCAAGATTTATATAATTGCTGAATCGACTAAACGTTGACACATTCGAAGGGGTAGAAAATTGTCCAATAAGCACATTATTTTTAAAAGATCCCTGTGTCTCCCTTACTTGTGATTGACATGCGTCAGAAATCCCTATCAGAATCTTATTAATATATTAGCACTGTAAAGAAATATTTTCCCTATCAAAATCTCAGGTTATATAAGACCAGGGAGAATTTATTTCGTTCTTTTTTCGACTTCTGCTTTTGTGCTGCGCTGTGGCGGACGTGCCTTGTCCGCGTCTCTGCTTGTAAATAATTTTGCTTTCCCGATGGATTAAAAAGAATTTAAAAATGTAAGAAGTCTTTTCACTGTCTTCGAAACTGCATTCTGCTTCACATAAAATAATGCTTATACACACACACACACACACACATATATATATATATATATATATGATTAATTTAATTATTATTTCATTTCATATAAAAGAATACGATTAATCTACTGATGCCAACTATAACTTTCATTAATAACATTTTATCGCAACATTAAAATGCATAATTTTAAATTAAACTTGGTCAATAAATATAAACCATTCTGAAGAGCTAGCAATATGTGCACATAGGCAAATAAATATGGTGAAATCGGCATATTAAGGTTTGGAACTCTGCCAAAGTTTATTTTGCAAAATCTTTCGAAACTTTAGAACAGTGAGAATAAGAGCAGGTGGCCATTGATAATGTATCTAAGGGTCAGATGCTTTAATATGAAATAAGTTTTGTAATTAGTCCAATGGTTGGAGCTGGGGAACTCTCACTTTTTTTTTCCTATGCAGATTATAGAAAGAAGAATTGTTTTTGAGATTGCTCTAAGAATGGAGAGTAATGGATGATAAACGATCCTTTATAACGTATTTAGAAATTATACGCTTCTATATTAAGAAAAAAAAATAGCAAAATCAGACCAGTAATTAGGGTTACACCATTGTTTTATTATTTCTTATTATTTTAAATATATAAATAGAATGCAAATTAAGGGGACATAATCAAAAATTGCTTTGACTCACTATAATAATATTAAGATAGAAGAAGATGGAACATTTTAAGAATATTTCTTTTTACAGTGGCATCTTCTCTATAAATATTATCCAATATATAATTATTTTACACAACCAAAGAACTGTTTTCTTTTTCGCTAAATTTTAACGATATCGAAAATAAATGCTTTCTAATGGCCTGAAGATAGAGGTTAATGTAGCATGGTCAAATATATTAATTTCCCAAAATCCCGTTGCCACCACTTGTGTTATTTTATTCTGAAACATAAGAATTGTTCTATATAAAAATATAACAAGCTTCTTCTAAATGCTCTCTTAATGTTACAGATAATTACATATTTTAGATGTCTTGTTTAATCAAATAATCGTTTGTCATACATTTTGCCTATTAGATAAAAATTTTACTCAATAATCTAAGAGGAACATTTCAGCAAAGCTATACATCTTTTAAAATATTATATCTCTTTCCACTCTAATGCACTTTTATATTTCTATTGTTTAATTATTTATGTTTCTTCATTTTGAAAATGGTATTTTTTATCCTTATATTTCTTCATTTCCTAGAGTGTGTTTTTATGTTTCCGCATTTTAAAAATATTTCTTTATTTTTTTCTTACATTTTGAAAATATTTTATTTTTTTGTGTTTCTTTACATTTAGATTATTGTACAGTAAATTACAAAATGACAAGTAGATCTAAATGCTTTAGCCCTTAAAGTCCGTAAGAATTATCACTAGAACTAGCTGTTAAACTTTTTTTATTATCCCAATTCCGTTCAACATGAAACAGCACTCTGTAAATATTTGTTCATTGTCATAATTTGGCCATGCAATTTCAATAGTTTTTAACCATCGGCAATCATGTTTTAGCAGTTAATACCTCAATGGAACATACCAGCCAACATTGGTTGTCACCAGTAGCACTTCTAACCAATATGTTAGATGTAACACAATATCAACAAATTATTGAAAAATAGAAATTTCTTTAAAATTTTAATCAATTTAATTTTAAAGCTAGGCGAGTTAATTTCAAAACAACTATTTTTAAATATTCAGAATTATTTAACGCATATATTACTAACTAAATATATAAGTGAAAGAATTTTTAAAAAATCATCCATGACTTTTTTTATTAAACAATTTAATACAATGTATAATATATTTATAACTCTGTTTTATTGATTAGAAATTGCGTTTGCTTTTTTTAAGTCATTATTGCTCAGTTTTACATTATAACCAACTCCTATATTCGTTTTTATTATACTCCAGCGTGGAGCTTTCCAGCGTTTTTGCATTCATGATAGTATAAGATTCCCTTTTTTTTCATTAACCATGCCAAAAATACTTTCACTATCGGCATTGTTGTGAAAAAAAGATTCGGGTAAAAGATCTTTTCGCCATTTTTAGTAATTTTCTGCTATATAACCGTAATTCCATAGTTTTCACCTTATTTCCGTAATAACTACGGAAATTCCTTAGCTGTTGGACGACATGAGGGGACATGGGTTTCCCCGTTTTTCCCCATTTTTTAATTATAAATCGGAATCAAGACAGCCCCGGAATCATGGATATATTGGGGTTCTTCTATCTAGTCTTACTGGTCAAGTTTATCCTGATACAAAACGTCATTATTCGTGGGAAAGAATTTGTCTCTGCGGAATTTCATACACGATCTACATTGGCTCACAGGACCTACTTCAATGGTTTTCATTCATATGAAACACCCCTTAATAAAAAAATGATAGAATACATTATTCTTGTTTCAATATTAGATCTGAAATATCAAATAGGGTTAGCAATTTTTATAGGAATAATTCATCTGTGTGATTCGGTTTCAGGAAGCTCTTTCAGAATGTCCTTGATTTAGCATAAGTAGGAAGCAATCTAAGTTTAGAATCGTCTTATTAAGGCCTGGATATTGGATTTTAAAGGAAATACAAGAATGCTTTTTGTTTTTCAACAGTGTGATTAAAGATACTGAAAGAATACAAGAGCTTGTCACATGAGACGAATTTCTGTTTCTGAATCAAAATATCAAAGAAAAGGGATAAAACTGATTGACAGAGTATCGAGTTTCAAACTGAATATAAAGATATGATGAATGGGTTTTTAATTGAAAGAAACAAAGGATAGTTCTTGAAATAAGCGACTATACATACATATCATAGATTATCCTATGATTATTAATGCATGGTTTCTAACAATAAAAATGAAAAGTAGCATGTTTAATTACAATTAGTATTCCATATTACATTCATATAAAGGAAATAAACATTTCATTGGTAACGATGAAATTCCGAAGAACTATCAGTTTTTAAAATGCAGAATCACACATAAGTATGCTCAAATAAGTGCAAAATTAAAATTGAATCTTAACACGTCAAAATTAATTCATTCTAAAATTTTTTAATCAATTTAAATTAACCATTTCAGGTCTTCAGAGCTTACATAAAATTACTAGGGGGTATCCAATTAAATGCTAATTTTTTAGAAATTTTTTTATGCACACTTAACTGAATTTTCATCAGAATTACATGCCTTTCGGAACTGAAATTGACTTTTAACTATCTAAAAAAAAAACCTTGAAATATAAAAGGCATACCCTAATTTCTTTTGATGTTTAACCGAAATCTTTACTATCAATTCTATTTAATACCTTCAAAAATTAAGATATCTGGAACATTTCAAAGATATTTAAATCTATTTACAATATCATTTTGTGGGAAGTAAATATAATTGTTTTTTCTTTATGCCATTGAAATATTCATTTTATTGAATAAACCATTTTATAACACTATTTTAGTTGAATATTGACAACTGGTGAGGAAGTGATAAAAATAAAATTTCATTTTGCTATCCATTTTTGCTTATTTTAAAGGCTGCCTTTCCCTTAATTTCTTATAATCCTAAACATACCACAAATGAAATGCCTAAAACATGTCATTTGGATGGAAAGAAAAAATAAAACTGGAAAAAAATATTAGATCCAAAATCTGAAGGAGAGAGAAAAAAAAAAGAATTCCAAATGAAACAATTTAGAATTGGTTTTATTCTTTTCTTTTCAAAATTATTCTGTCTAAGAGAATAAATAACTTTTGAGTGTGATAACGGAGAGTGCACTGAAAGATTCCAATCAGCTAGTGTGGATTCGATGACGCCTAATTTGATGAAAGAAAGTCCTTGATCTGAATTCAGGAGCAGGTTAAGGATAACTCCTACTCTTGCCATGCATTCAGAATTTAATGAAAAAGACATGAAACGAACTTGCATTCAGATTAGCATTTACGCATAATAAGTAAAAGCAAACAAACAAACAATCCATATATGTCTTATAGGAATGACTTTACAAATACAATTAGATAAAGAAAAGCCACACTTTTTTAGTTCATGTGAATTGATGTATTGACTTAGGTTAAACTATAGTCCTTTTATATTTCACAAGAAAGGCTTTACTAATAAAATTATTGAACGAAAAGCTACTTTTTTTTTAGTTCATATGATTTGATTTCTTGATTTAGGTTAAACTACAGTCCCTTTATACTTCATAAGAAATATTTTATTATTAAAATTATGGAAATAAATGTACTCTTTTTTTCGTTCATGAGAATATTTTTATTGACTTAGATTAACTTTAAATTCCGAAATTGTAATCTGGACAGAAAGTGAGGATAATTTTGTAATAACTAAAATTAATTTGAAATCACTATCTTCGTGTAGACGGTATAAATATTATACAAGAAAACATATTTCCCATTAATAAAAGCAAATACAATTATGTCTTTTCTTAAATATTAGATTTTCATTCCCCATGTTTCCAGTTAAATTATTATTAAACGTATTAAAAAGTGAAAAAATATAATATTTTACTGCTTTAAATTCTTGGGTTCGGTATTAAAAGCAAGGCACCACAGCATGAAATCAGATATTGGACTGATTGAGGAAGGTTGTAATGACAAGCGATGTTCGTATGACTTAAAAAAGAAGCTTAACCTCTTTGTTGGCAATAATTTATCTGTCACGCGCCTCTAATTACTGAACTTTTAGTGTTAAAAATCTACAAATAAATAAAACTATCAAATAACCAAAAATGGAAACATTACTTGTAAATGTTTAAACAACTCAAATACTATGTTTTTATAGGAATTGAAATTACAATTAATGTCCCCCAAACAGAATTGTCATCTAGTTAAGAGGTGAAATGTTATAAATTCGTCGGTAAAGGGGTTAACTTTGTTTATCTTAGTTGAACTGACGTTTGGCTTTGAAGTAATAAAAGGGACGGATTTATAACTTAGCAATACCCAAAACTTTCTAGATGTTATCACATCACACGAATGGAGCACAGTGACCATCAGCATATGCCAACCGTCTACATTACAGATTTCGAATTCGTGTACGTTCTGTATCAAAGCCGAAGTCAAATTGAAAAAGAGGTGGAATAAAAAGAGGTGGAATAAAAAAAAGATTAAAATCGCCAAATAGAAAAAAAGAGAAAGACACTTTCTTGTTTCTTTTGCAAAAGTTCTGATTTAAAATTATATTTATTTTTGTGGTCTAATAAGTAATTCTGAATTTTAGTTCCCACTTAAATCTTTGGCAGCAAAAAAACCATTAAATATTTGGTAAAAATCCAAATAACAATGAACAGTTTAATTTATTGAATTGAGTCAAATCATTTGCCTTAACTAGTCCAATTATTAGTTCGGCTTTAAGCTCCATAAACAATATAATCTGTTAAATGGAGGATATTACAGTTGTCGAGAAATAAAAACGAACTACAATATCCTCCCTTTAATGCGCGACAACCGTTTCTGTGACAACGGATGTTCTTCAAATCTCTTCTAATCTCTGTCGAGTCCTTCTAATGATCACTAACACGGAGAATATTCGCGTAAATTTGTCGGCTGCAGCTTCAATTGGATAGAAAATGGGACAAGTAAAGAACATACTTTTTTTCTTACGATATTTGAGGTTTTATTCATTGAGTTTATCATTGCTATACAGGAAACGGAAGTTCAGCAATTCTAAGTACTTCAATCAGCGATTTTCGATGTCTAACTTCAATTTTTTATAACTCAGTTTCTTAAACTTCTTCTACCCACACCTCCAATTTTCATTCTAAAATATTTTCCAGAACACTATAATGGGCTCAATTCATGCTACTATTCAATTTAGGAATATGTTTTTAATCTTAATAGAAAAGAAAAAGTGACGTCGAACAACATAAGATGACATCTATTTAGAGATATGAGAGAATGAAATATTGATTCATTTCATCTACATAAATATTTCCTTTGCGTGACACATCTAAAAGACGTTATTTAGTTATAAGATTTTGGCATCATCTACAGCAATTGATGAATCGCGTGATACGAAATACGAACAAACGAATGTGATTTGTTTGACTCTTCTTTTTGACGCCAACTCATGAATTTTATTAATATATATTAACTCTTTGTAAGCTGAAAAAATATATGTATAATTTGTGCATATGTGAGTGTAAGGATTCCCTTTAGAGCATTTAGTAAGTTCAAAAATATAATTATAGGTTTGTAGTAATTTCTAAAGATTAATATAAGTTTGTTTGCTATTATATGGATTTTGTAATAATTATTATTGAACAAGAATATTTAAACGATGCTTTTCTTCGGAATGAGGATTCAGATTCAACATTTGTGTGCAAAGAGTTGAATAATATGAAAATAATAAACGAATACAAATGCTTAAATGAATCAAGTTTCAAAAGACATTCAGAAATAAAAAAAAATGATATGTTCAAGTCCCACGATTCTTGCTTTTTGCATATGATTCGAGAATTTATACTGAAGAGAATTGAATTTTTTAATAATACATTTAAATTACCAATTTTCAGGATTCTTTTTATATATCTTAAAACTTTTATTAACCTTTTTTTTTTGCATTTGCATAATTTTTATGATTAGTTTCATTTAATTTTTAATTTTTTTCTCTAAATGCTTACAAAATCAAATAAATAAACCAACAAATTTCAGTTAATGTAGACATGAATTAATGTATCCGAAACAAATTAAACTCAATCGCAATAGTGTTTTTGCTTTTTTACTATAATTAGTGATAGGTTTCAGTTGATTCAGTTATACTAATACCCCGTTTGAAAGCACAAAAATGTTATTTTAAAACACTTTTTAGATGAGGAAGACGATACCTGAGCTGATACTCTCTTTTCCAGCTTTCGCACCACACCACATCAACAGACGGAAGACTTGGCCAACGACATCGACTCATTCATTCAGTATAATCGGATTTCGAGCCACCGCAGCCAATAATTACGGTAGGACACGCAGTACAATCAACGTAATAACTGAAAATTGCCTAGAAATCATGGAAAGTTTACATATCCCTTCTGCGGGATAGCGAGTATTAGCTAATAAGATATTTTATACTTTTGTTAGTGAATAAAGCAAGAAAATGAAGCACTTAACCCATTCGCATGCAATGACGCGTCTTATTTCTTAATTAAATAAATAGTTCATTATCAATTATTATAATAGTTATAATATTATATAAATAGTTCATTATCAATTATTATTTATCAGGGAGATTTTTCGCCCAACTCTCAATCATATATTCAAATAAAGATGTTATCCTTGCTCTTCGACGCAAACAACCGTGGTTCTTGACGGAAAAAAACCTCTGGATCTGTAAACGTTGCAGTTGCCAAGATTTTTATTTTTAAGAGTTCAGCACATTAGAATGTTGGGCTTCTTAATATTGTAAAGCAAATCAAAAATGCATTTTTTATGTTTTTTTTTGGTTGATTGAATAAAAAATTTGGACGCAAAATTACAATATCACTTACAAGATCGCATACTAAAGTGCATTGAACTAAGTCGTTGATTTCTACAAGGCGTTTACAAGTATGCAAAAGTACTGATCAACAGATGGTCAACTTTTTACCGAATTTTATTCAAAATTTGAAAAGAGTATACACTTTAGATGCTACAATTGTGTTCCAAATTTTATCCGTCTATCTCTTTTTGTTGTCAAGTAATCTTGTCCATTTTTACTCAAAAAATAGCCAGCGAGATTTCCTGTGAAAGGAGTTCGTTCAAAATCTCTGAATTTGGTGTTAAGTCCACATGTCAAATTTCGTTTATCAAGCTCACGGCGGTTTTTACTAATTTATAGACAGAAATAATTCTAAAAACGCATTTTTCAGAAAGACAATCAATGGAATTTTAAAACGAAGGTCACAGGGGTAGTACTAAAACGTGGAGATTCATCAAAATCTCGAATTCGAATTTTTCGACGATTATAATATTTTCCTTTTGTATATTTCTTACACGACAAAGTAAAAACGACTTATTTACCATATAAATTCATATATATTTTGTTGAAGTCCTAGGATACTTAGGGTGAATAACAACTGACGAGAAATAATGAAGGGCAATTAACAAAGGAAAAACCAGATGACGCGAGCATTCAAGTAGGCTCAGCTCTTAATTGACACTTAATCTTTTAACCCTTTCACTTATCAGAATGACGTGCATATATGCATCTTTTTATTCGAATTACATAGCTTAACAATTCATTAATATCGTTTAATATGAACGGTAAATGCCATTTAAAATATTTAAGCACCTTTCATTCTTCTATATGCTTAATGCCTAAACCGTTAAAAATAGATTATTCCATTTTATAAGATATTAGCATACATTTTTACTTCAAGTTAGGCGCTATTTTATTTATTCAAAAAGTTCATTAATTGATTACAACTGTTTCAGTGAAAAATAATCGAAACGTTGTTTGTTTTGGGTTCACTTTAATAAATGCTATCAAAACTTGTGTAGTTTTCTATGAAAAACTAATCCAGTTCCAATACGTTGCATCACATACTGTTTAGAATGAACATACTAAGTAAAAATAAGAAAAAATTAGAATTTTCTCATTAGTTTTTGTGTAAGAAAATCCATATGTTATTATAAACATCTTGGAGATGATACTTTAACTCATAATCATATTCAGATTTAGCAAAACTGAAAAATTTGTAACAGCTATTGTTTCCAATTGCTTTGAATGAATATTTACAGAGAAAATATCTGTTTAGAAATGTAGTTCTTATGTTTTAACCGCAAGCCATCGATCTCCTGTTAAAGATTAAAGGCTATTATAATTTTTTATTTAAATTTGACTATACACGCCAGTAGCATGCTGTTAATACGAAAATAGCAGAAATTTTGTAATAAAAATAATTTTATCTAATGTTTTAAAGGAACACCGAAGTCTCGACAAGGAAATGATACCAAATTGACCTATCAAATTCAATTGACGATAAAGTATCAGTTACGATGATTTTATTCCATTATAAAAATTTATTTCTTCCCAATCGATAAAATGGAAAGCTTTACTTGAAGTAATAATTCGGTGCCTATTCCAAGTAAAAAAAAAGTAAAGAACAATACAGTAAAAAGTCTTACGTGAATAAAATGATAATACTTTCAATTTAATTTAATAAAAGGAAATCATATTGACCATGGATAGATAACTATTTTAACAAAATTTGGCAATATAACTAATATCCTTGCTTTCAGTGGGTGGTTTTAAGGCCACATTTTATGATACTCATGAAGATATATTATTTTTAATATCACAAACAAATTAGAGATCAAATATGCTATATAACTTTAGAGAGCTGATACTGCCATTGATTGAAAGATTTTCTTTAAAATTATATGCTCGTGAATTTAATATTTTTTAAAAAATGTATTTTCTTCGTTTGAATAGTTAACTTTAATTATAGACCATTTTAAAAGGAAAAATGTATGGATGTTTGAAAATGAATGCCCAATGTTTCCAATGTTTCATCAAATATATGCATTCTAATTAATGTTTTTTTGCATAAAATTCATTTATAATACTCTTATGGAGAAATTGATTATAAGTTGATACAAATTGGTAACGATTTAAATCCTCCTAGTAATTTATTTAATGCAGTCTTAAGGATCCAAAGTTACAGCAATAAATAATATTATAAAAGCAGTGAGTAATATTATTAAAGCACTGAAACTCTAATAAAGTTATCCTCCCTTCCTTCACATAAATTATAGTCCTTAAGCAATCTCGTGAACAAAACGATCGCTCAAATTTTTATTTTTGAAGTCTCAAACATGAGAATTGCATACTTCGTAATATAGTAAAGTAAACAGACACTTGTATATTTAAAATGTCATTGATGAAAAGTAGTTAGAAACATCCATCAACGGCATGATTTTAGCATTTTTATTGAATCTAGTGTGAGACCTTTAAAGATTACCCACTGACATGCGGTTAATACATAAGTAACAGAACATCGAATCAGCAGTTTTGATGTGTATTTACTCGACAGACTGAACCATAAATTGACAGAGTTACAATACTAATCACAAGAACACATAACCGATTTCATATATTTCAGTCACTGCATTTTAGTTATTGCATTTATATATATGAAAATGAGCAGACTAAACGACGGACAACCAATTTAATAGATTTCGCTTAAAACTTGATAAGAATCAACACTTTAGATGCTAAAACTATGAACGAAATTTCATTTCCTTAAGTTGCTACGCTTTTGAATTATTGAGCATGCAAAAGTACAGAGAGATTCACGACAATACCTTGATGGAATTGGTTCCAAACTTGATACAAATCTACATTTTAGATGTAGAAAATTTTATATACCTAATTTAAACGTTTGCTACATTTTAAATTTGACAAATGTTAAATTTACATTTTAACCTGAGTAACAAATGTTATATATCCAGCTCTTTATATTTTCTATATACTTCATTCACTTGCACTTTGGCATACTACGAATAGGCTTCTTCTGTATGGATTTCGTTCACAATGTGACCGAAATCTGCAACATTGGCGCAAAATTCACATACCAAATTTCATTTATCCTCTGGGTTAATGCATTTTTGAGTTTCATTTTAACAAACAGATATACTTCTAAAAATATTTTTTGCCGGCTATATGTAGGATATGTGTAGACTAAAAATCTCTAGTTGTAATTAGTGGATGCACAGATTCGTAAATGAACACCATGGTCTGTCTGTCTGACACACACACACACACACACACACACACACACACGCACACACACACACACACTAATATTTTTAATGGCATTTAAAACCCAATGAATTTCTCTTTTAATTTAGACCATGCTAACTTCATTCTAAAATGCTCTCTCATTTCCTGAATAAGAGAATTTCCACTTTGCTACTTAATTACTTCTAACACGCCATTAATAGAATTGCTGATTTCGTCAACCCCACGCTAGAAAAAAGGGATAAAAATCCTTAACACTTGTGTTCTTTTTATAAAAGATACCGAAGATTCTCTTGAAGGGGACAGGGATTTCGACAGGGATTTCTTAGCCAGCACATGGCTAAGAAATCCCTGTCGAAATCTCATAGTAAAATCATTGTAAGGGAAAACAAATTCTTTCATATTGCTCTTATATGGCGATGTAAAAAGACGTCCTTTTATAATCGCTTCTCTCTTACACAAATAATGACTCCCGTGGTGAAATAAATTGAGATTAAAACTTCAAAGATTACTTCTATTCGCGTTGCTAATATTATATATTTACGACTCTATAACACTCGCATGGGAAGATTGGCCATAAGTCAGATTTTCATCTCCTTCCCAGATGGGTATTTCACTTATAGCCATTTAGAGGTCCTCTCGATGGATATATTGGATCGGGTAAAGGAGATTGCGAGAAGGAGAATTATGCTCTAATTTCGGCATAGCGCTTCCCCTGCCTCGCTTATTACCAAACAATATTAAATTTGCCTCAATTTGTGATGACTATAAATTATGTCTGTAGATAATATTAAAATATTAATACAAAATAAATACAAATAAATATAAATGTCTTGATCTTGAAGATATTATTCCAATCTTCTATTCAAAAAATCCTAAAATAGTTATTATTTCAGTATTTTTGCCACTAATAAAGAAGAATGTTTGTGTTCATTTGCTGATGTGTTAGTGCATTTTACAGAGCATAGCGTTCGTTCGGCTTAGAGGAACTAAATTTAACACATATTTATTTTAGAAAGTCAGTCATATTTGCACTTCAGCGCAATTTTTCAAATTTTT
>JAPMOR010061429.1:52365-66336 GCA_026543865.1 Argiope aurantia | reverse complement strand
AAAATGTATATACAAAAATTTCATCATATAGCTGATAGGCCATTTAAACAGAAGAAGTCTTAGGATTCGATATTATTTATAGCAAATACCTATTAAGAAAAAGAATGTCTTGGAAAAATAATTATATGGCTAACTATCAAAATTTCTTTAATTTAAATAATTTGTTTCAAAGCTGTTTATGTCACAGTAAAAAGTTTCAGAATTTTCAATTACAAATCAGTTTATAACATTCTAGACCAGCAGTCGTAAACTGTAACTTCCAAATTCTGGGCTATTTTTATGCATACATATCTCTAAATGATACTGAAACCAAAATTATCCCACTATATCTATATTAATAACATTTTCTATAAATGCTTAATTTTTGAAAACAAAAATTCCGGAATTCCGGTAATATCCATATCGCTCTCAGGATGGTACAAAATTAATATTATTAATTGTTTTAAAATTTATTGCATTTACTTATAATACTTATAGATTTCGAAATATTTTTAACTTGTCGTGAGTAACAGATTTGACCTCTGGGTTTCAGAAGTTTGCTGCACGTCGTTCTAGATTCATGAATGAACTTACACGTACATGAAATTCATTCACGTAAAAGAATAACTATCAAAGACGTTTCCTGCAAGATATCTAGCAATTTCCTGCAATGCCAAGTTAAGATTAAATTTCATTCGGGTATGTGGACAGCGGCAGCTAGTCAAATGTCACTGGATTAAAGTTCATTGACTTCAGAAAAATGCGTGCATGTCAAATTATTTAAAGGCTACGATTTCTATTCACAGATTTCCGATGAAAAATCTGAAAATAGTAACATAACAAGAAGTGTAGTTATGCATATGTATAATTAAGGTGAAATCATTTTATCGCCACAGCTGATACATTGTGCGCTTGAGAAGCTTCCTTAAATAAGATGGTGGGATATTGTTGCAAGTCTAAAGTAAAACCTAAATCATATTCGCTATGTCAGTCGATATGATTTGTAAATTAATGCAGATATTATATTCCAAGCGCAATCATAAAAAAGGAAAATTGCAAGTTCCTTTATTGAAATGCTGTTTTAATGAATAAAATTTTTTCAAATGATTTCTAATTTATCAAACTGAAGTCAACTCTAACTGAATAGATCATCATATATTTAAGAAAAAAGTACATAGTTTATGATAGTTTATAAAAGAATTATTCAAATTATAACAGTTTATACCAATACTAACAGTAATGTCGTGGATGATACAAACTGTTCTATATTTCTCATTGACGACTATGCCCACAATAAAAAAAATTATCATCTCGAATTAATTTTAAATAGTTAAATAATTAGGTAATAAAATAATAATTTGCTTTTTGATTTAATAAACATAAAAGTAACAAATAAAATGTAATTAAGAAATATATAATTGTTAGTTAAATTAAAAATTAAATCAGAAAATAAATATTTTTGATCATTCCCCCTTGCATTTCTTATTGATACCTGCTGCCATAATTTAAATTTTATCATCTCTAATTATAATCTCGTTTATAATGATTTACACAACTGTGTCTGGACAATAAAGAATCGAGAAACTGTTAAGTTGAAATAAATATATTAGTATATATATGCTATTTTCGTATTTATTTAATAATTAAAATTTAACAATAAAATATTTTTATGAGATTTCGCTTCACAGAAAACGAAATATAGAAAGAGAAAGTATCGTATTAGCCTGTGCATCGGTCTCAAATGTGTCTGTGAACACAGTAACTCAAATAATCTTTGAACTAAAAAAAATGAAATTTGGTATCTAGTCTTTAATCGCATTTGCAAATTTCTGTCTAATTTTGAATAGAATCGCTTCAGAGGAGGTGTGTCTGTCTGTCCGAGAATAAGGGAATACGATAACTACAAAATGTAAAGACCTATATAACCACACAAGTCTACTCCGTCCCACCTACTCTTTATTGCATACGGATTTAATTTGAATGACCGGAATGTCGTGACAGCATTGGCTGGAATTAATGTTGAGTCCTGGAGGCCATCACCGGCCACGGTACAGCACTTCCCATCATCGGTATGAGGCAGCCGACCCGCACCATTTCTGTACCTACTTGGGTGACGAGAACCAGCCACCATTCCAGAAGCTTCTCATCCTCATATCTAATGCACCCACCCATGTTAAAGACTTAGATATGTAAAATTTGGTACATAAGTGTTGCATCTAAAATGTAGATTCTTATCAAATTAAGAACAGAATATATCAAAAGGTTGGCTATCTAGCAATCGGTACTTACACAATGATGTAAACGTGCTAACGTTGGCCTAACTATTGTCATTTTTGAGTTAGCGCGTTTGAAAATAAGGGGTATAATGCCATTCTTTTGGATTCAGGAAAATCTAAAACAGAGATTCATGAAAATCTCGAGAGAGAGATCTATGACTTTTACAACAGTCTCTCTGTGTGTTCTAGAAAATAAAGCATTTGAATTTATGACCACGTCCGTCAGATGCCGTTTAGCATTCAAGATGAGATTATGAGTCGCATGCAAGATAAATAAAGCAGCTCTCTGACATTTACTTACAAAGAATTCGAATTTAAAAGATTTACGAGCAGCACGGTGTAAAATTCTTACATTGCTTATTTAATTAAGCATTGGATTTAATATAGCGTCACCATCAAAAAGTATGTTAATTTTACAAGAACATTATTGTGATGCGAAACACTAACATAAGTTAAATAGAGCTGCTTTTAAATTGTTGCATGCTCTAATAAAATGACATATGTCACTAATGATTTCAGTTGTTACATCAAAATTCCATACGCTTTTCTGCAAGTGGTTTACGAAATGCAATATGAAATATTACATTAGCTTAATCAGGGAGTGAATATTACTTAATAGGCAGCGCAAACTTATGTGCTAGGTATTTCTTTTAATATATGGTAAATTTAGTTTCATGTTTTAGCGTACAATTGATCTACTTTAGGTTAACATTTTTCATTTTGTTAAATTTGCGAATGTGTATTCAATTTTAGTTATCAATTATGACATAATTAGACTACCTAGCTGGTTAGGTGGTTGTGGTAGTTCATTGATGTAAGAGCGATGTTTAATTATACTTCGACAAGAATATGGTACAAACCACCTGATGTATACAATATTATTGAAGCAAATGCTTGGATTTATAAACGTTTTAATAACTAAATGAGCATAATGACACATATAGCAACCAGACCACTTATGTGTGAAAATATGTTAATATTATCTTATTATTTTATGATTATTGTAATTTGTATTTTTTACAAACTTATTTGGAAATAGGAAAATGAAGCTTTTAAACTGGAAATCTGCTCCTGAGCTTAACGGAATAGATGAAGTATCTTGGAAATATAAATTTAATAAGTAACATTACTAAAGACAATTTTAGTGATCATAATCTGATTTATTAATGAATAATATGATGCATTGTTAGCCATATTCCACGACAAGGTTTTGTTTCGGTTTGGTTTGGTTTCGTTGTATTAACGTCCCGTTTGAAGCAACACTTGGGCTATTTTGGGACGGACCTCGTAATTTTGAACCGCGGTCAGATGACGAGGACGACACCTGAGCTGGCACCCCCTCTCCACACCACACCACACCAGCGGGAGGACGTTTGGTCAGGACGGATTTAACGTGCAACTGACCCCCTTACACGACGGTTCTTCGGTGGAATCGGGTCTCGAACCTGAAACCCACCGGTTCCGAAGCCGAGACCTTACCACCAGGCCACCGCGGCCTCGACAAGGTTTTGTATAAACGCGAAGATTCTCATCAAAAAATAAATATTGATGTTTTTTAAACACAATTCAAAGAAAAGTTTTCATTTTTAGTATGAATGTCTCGCTTTTACGAAAACGCAACAGTTCTAATCTAATAGCTAACTTTTCACTTTTTCTACACGAAGAATACAAAGAGAAAGCATTGAAATTGAAAAAAAAAATAATGAATTCGACAATTTAATGTAACTCTACATTCAGACCCTCTCCCCCCTCTCCATACAGGAGTCCGAAAATCACTTTTTTCTTTAATTCTGCCTGTTAGGGAACACAAGAATTCAAAAACATTTTGCATTAGACATATAAAATTTGGTATATGGTTCCTACAACCTCATTTCGTAAATTTTTTTAAATCAAATTTTGAACGAAATACATTTACAAGAAGTTTGTCTGTCCGCCCATCCAAGTGCAAGCAATTAAAAAAAAATCTGAAATTTTTGGCAATAGAATTATAGTTATTGTAATGGAATTCCAATTATTTACATTACTTTATCAGCTATTTAATCGCGCAGTTTTATTTTAATGTTGAAATATAAGGTTTGGTTTGGTTTTATTAACGTCCCGTTTTGAAGCAACACTAGGGCAATTTTGGGACGGACCTCGTCATTTTGAACCACGGTCAGATGACGAGGACGACACCTGAGCTGGCACCCCCCTCTCCACACCACACCACACCAGCGGGAGGACGTTTGGTCATGACGGATTTAACGTGCAACTGACCCCCTTACACGGCGGTTCTTCGGTGGAATCGGGTCACGAACCTGAAACCCTCCGGTTCCGAAGCCGAGACCTTACCACCAGGCCACCGCGGCCCGTTGAAATATAAGGAAAAACGATTCTGTTGATTATCAACAAGTGAAATTACGTTTCCGGAAAGGACAATGCGCAATGCGAAACATATTTATTTCCCAGATTCGTAAATTAACGCGTTAATGGGGACTGTAATGATATGGGATTCGAAAATTGTTATGGAAAGTTCATATAGACCACATTCAGAATGCAAAAATTCTTTACATAACACGACTTGAATGTCTTTCAAAATTTGGATACTTAAAAATAATTTACTGGAATCATGAACTTGAAATAAAGCATAAAACTTAATTGAAATTAACTCAACCTATATAATGCAGCGAACAGGTAGTTTCCAAAAGCATTATATAACATATAGTAAATTTCACATGCAGATAAAAATATTTTTTTTCTGTCATTTTTATTTGCGATATTTAAAAAAAAAGAACTAGGTAAATGAAATAGAGAAAAAGAAAATATTGAATGTCGAAGATAAAACTTGCGATAATATCTTTTTTGTAATGAAAACTGAAAAAAAATGTTTAATCAAATCAAAGAGATAATGAAATAGATTGGGATCAGAAAGAAAAAAAAATGAGACATCATTGGCGACTCATCTTAAAGAACAATTCGTTTTATTTATCAGTACGGTGGCGCGATACATTTGACAGATACCCTGATAAATTACAGGAAAGTTAGGAATTCAGGAAAATGAAGCTTTTAATTCCCAACTATGAATGACACATTTTTCTGATAAAAGTTTTAGAAAAATTTTATCAGAAAAAAAGAAGAAATTTGAAATGACACAATCTTCCTCTCATAATATAAGATCTCTTAAGAATGAAACAAGAGTTCTGTATTTTTAAATGTTTCATTAAAAAAAAAGCAATAATGCCATACAAAATTCCATACGCCAAGAATAATTGTAATAAAACACTATTTATCAATAGCTGTAAAGAATGCAATGTTTTTTTTTCTAAAAGAAGACTTAATCAATACATGCAAGATTAAATAAAATAAATTAACCTTTAGATTTTCCTTTTTGGAGAAAAGAGGCGGCGTTTAGAAGAGTTAATCTCTCTGCGATCCAGTACAAGATGATTCGATGCATAAATGGCTTAGTTTAATTTAGCTTTATTATTTGAAGCAACGCTGATTATTCGTGGACAAATTTTTAATTATGAGCCGCCTTCAATGACGAGGGAGGTACTTGGGCTAGTATCCTATTCCCTAAACTTCCGCGACACGTCAGCGAAAAGACATTTGGCCCCGATCAATTTAGCGTGCATCAGTCCCGTTTCAATGGTGATTTTATTTATTTTTGACAGAATTGAATTTTGAGCCTCATACCCTCCAACCTAGAAACCAAGACTATCTTCAGGCCATTGTGACTAAATGCATCTAATCCATAATTACTACTTAATTGACACAGAAGTGCAACAGTATTTCTTCTAATATTCCATTGTCTTACCCTAAATGGTAAGTAGGATCCCGTTTTCAATCTTAAGAAGTATTCTGGATTCAAAAACTAAACTGATGTAACGCATTTGACGTTTATCAAGTGAACATTAAATAATTAACTCTTTCCAGGTGAAATTTTGAAGATTAGTCTGAGCATTTAAACTTACAAATATTGGTAATATTACATAGAAAAGAAGCAATGAAATCTTAAATATTATATAAATCACTCAGGACGATCCTACGTTAAAGAGGTTTGGAACAGGGTTCCCAATATTTTATACGTAATATATACGGAACCCCGATGTCTACATATAATCCCGATATGTAGATATTGGGACGATTCTACATATAATCAAACAATCCCAATATGTAGATAGATATTAAATCAAACATTGGAGTTTTTCCAACCTATTCAGGATAATCTCGAATCCGAGATTAGATCCTCTTTATCATTTTTATTAATGATAGTACAATCCGAACTACGCAGTAATGGGAAAAAAAGTAATAAATAGATACCTAACGAACATTATTCTTTAAAATATCAGGGCTATGTTCTTTGTGTAAAAATAATTAGATAATGATTTATTCTAGAGAAAATAATTTTTTAAAAGTAAAAACTAGATTGTTTTTTCTTACAATTTGTTGGCAATCAAAACTCGGAAATTCATATTAAAATTAATTACATAGACAATTTATACTGCGTCAATTTCAATTTCCAAGAATAATTTATTTTATAACGAATAAAAATTCATAGATTTCTTCTAATAAAACACTCTCCTTCCCCCCCCCCCCCCAAAATTCAGATATTTCAAATGATGAAACTTTAAATAGATTTTTAATCTTTAAATAAAAATTATTTTAAAATAAAATTTTAATCCATAATTTGAAACTATAAAATTAAACCGAAATGAATTCATCTGTCCTACTCTTAAGAAAGACGTTGAAAGTTAGACGATCTATTGATCTAATAAAACATTCGATTCGTTTTAAATCATAAATCTCGAAAAAGTTTTTACTATTTTTATATAATGCCACCACGAATTAGTTTAACCATTATTTGTATGTAAGCCAGTGTGACAAAATCAAAATACTTTTAGAACGAAATGAGTTGCTATTTCTGTGCAAATCTATTTTACCATCACTTGTAGAATTGCATAGGATAAAAGGAAGGATCGATGAAGATTTTCTTGTTAAAGACAGATAATAAATAAACAATAAAAAATTTAATTAATTTAGTCATTTTAGTGTCAAGTACACAAATTTTTAGACAATATTTCCAGAAATGAATTGGGATATTGCATTGTAATATCATGAATGATTTACGGTTATTAAGAACCATTTTAACTTTCTTTAGAGGATAATATATACATTTTATATAAAAAAAGTCTACTAATACTAAAAATTCCAAAAGGCCGTATTAACTTCAGATACATCATTTAAATCTATAATTTGTTAAAATTCAATTCAACAAAATTTGTCAGCAATTTAAGTTAACAAGGTTCAAATTCATAACCAAAAAACTCATATCTAAATAATCAATTTAAAAAATTTCAAAATGCAGTAATATCTACACTGAATGGCATAAGATATTTGTCTGAAACGAATTTAAGATATATTTTCTTTTGTATCTTAAATTCATGTCTTTGATCAATGAAAAGTAAGAGCAGTTTTATTAATTTTCAATCAACAATGCAAGACTTTTTAGTTCTTTCAAGGACATATCCATTTACATTTTCTGCCTGCGTGAAAATGAGTTTTTGTTTGAATAAATTCATACGTAAAATATGAAACTCTCTCTACCATATTTTCACTAATAGACTATAAAACGCTCTTTTGTAAAGAAAAATATAATAAAATAGGTAGTTTCAGACCAACCAATACATCAGAAAAGGTTTAACAGAAAACGTATCTAAATATCTGAAATTGAAAAAATCATTTAACACTTTCCATTAGATGAAATGTTAACAGATTCTTCACTTTTAAAAGAAATTTTACAAAACATATATTGAATAAAAAACATTAATTCATATTTAAAACTTGTTATTCTTATAAAGAAAATTTATAAATTAATAATAAATTCTTTAATATATAATTATTTAAAAATTTGTAGTACTCTAATCATAATTTACAGTTTTGAGAAATTTAAATGATTGCAATTAGTAACAAACATTTAATGTAAATCAATGGTATAAAATGTGGAAATTATGTCAGAATTGCGATAAAATCTTATAGTATTCATTTATTAATCATTAGCATGTATATTTATATAAAAGTAATAATGTATTAATGCACGAGTTCCAAATGCTAATGATTGTGGAATGTAAATTTGTTGCTGATTCAATCAATGCGTATCATATATCATCCCATCAGAAACTGCTAAATCATCACAAATCAATGACTCGAAGCAGAATTTTTCCAACAAATGGCTGAATCCATTACTGAGTAAATACTCAGATTGATAATAAGAAATATATTTGCGTTATTAATGTGTTTCATGATAGTTAAATGTATTATCATTGATTTTAAAATCAAGTTTCAATTCAATAAATTTTTCAGAAATAGCTAAATTGAATTTATAATTTTCAAATTTTAGCCCAAAATTATTTCATTAATGGAAATATATTATCTAAATTGCTAAATAGGGTTTGTAGTTATCAAATTTTTGTCCAAAATCATTGCATTAATAGAAATATTTTACATAAATACCATTCATGATCAATTATTTTGAATAAAGTTGAGCAATTAGCTAAAAATTAATTTTTTTTAAAGATAAGATAAATTTGATAAAATAATTTGGCTCAATTAAAATGTGGAACAAATTTTCATGAAAATATCATACAATTTTGTTATTTAAAAACTCTTTTTGATATATAAAATCACAAATCCTTGTTTAAAAATTTTTTTAATAGAATATTTGAGATACAGTTTAATTATTTTTCGTAGTATAAGAAATAACAACTGGTCAAAACTTGAATATAAATTAATTCCTGAAGGTTTAGAAACACATCTATTTAAAATTCTTATTTTTGTAGTTGAAAATTTAAATTGATATACTTGCTTACGATGCTATGAATATAAATCAAACGTAATAAAATATTTACACCAAATTTAAATCGATGCATTTAAATTTTGTTACAAAAGATTTGAAATACAAAATTAAATAATTGTTATTGTTCTTACATAATAATACTTGCGTAGAAAATTGAGATACATGCATATGCTGTTATTAATATAAATCAAACGTAAAAAGCAACTGCATCTAATTTAAATCAATTCATTTAAATTCTAATATAAAAAGTTTGCAAACGCACAATTGAATCATTGTTATCCTTATAAAATAATACTTGAGTAAAAGATTGATTAAATATTAATAGCTATTCACAAAATTATTCAACAAACAAGAATTGCGAATGCTTAAAAAATGGAAAATTTTCCATTATATGTACTAATTTTTAAATCTGCGATGTCATTCCCAGAAATTGATTAATATTTAAAGTAAATATTATAAAAAGAATTCACTTACCAGTAATAAAATCATTGACAGTCCAAGATTCATAATCCTTAAAAATTTCGCATTCATTTTGGTGTTTTTCTTTCGGGTTTGAGTGTTTTCGTGTTTTATCGCATCATACACGGACGATCTACCTCCTGTAGTTCAATTGTGAAATTTACCACAACACTATTGATCAGCGCATAAATCTTTCCGATGATCGTCATTTTATCTCTCTCTCTTTCAAAAAAAGATATATATCCCTTGTATTGACTCTGATTACTCGCTCAATACAATGAAATTCTCTTATCAGAACATTCTTCTTATCATTCGCGCACTTCTAGGTTCGAATGATGAAGATATTTTATTTTATTTCTATGTTTACTTATTCGATTCAGGACAAAATACTTTTGACGTTAACGATCCTGCGATTCCGGAATTTTTTTTTTAATGTCGAAAGTCAAAACACAAATTTCTCAATTGTTACACATCAATAATGTAAGCAATAAGTTGATTAATGTGGTTTTGAGGTAAATTGTGGGTAACAGTTTCACAAAGATCAGTAATAACACACTTCTTGAATATTTCTTGAATGCAATGCAGACCTAAGATAATGTAAACTTTGAATTCTTGAACTTTATATTACGTATATTCAGAACATACAAGGAGTCTAAAGGTACAATGCCAATATTCAAGAAGTATCACTTGATTTTATCAGAATAATGTAAGCATCCAAAATTATAGTAAAGTTGCCATAACTCATTACTTGAAAGAAGAAATCAATTATGACGATATCATAGTCTTTTTTGTGCTGGAAAAATCAGTTATGTTTTTATTCTTCCATTTCTTCCACAAAAGAATGTTTTTCATTACTATGTTATTATACTTGGTACACTTTATTGATTACTGCAATATAGTTTATTGATTGGAATAGTTTATTCTGAAAACTTCAGACTTTCTAATAATTTTTTCTTCAAAGTGCAATAAAACTTATTCAGTTTGGTTGAGTAAAGAGAAAGTTGACAGATTATTTTAAGGAATTATAAGTTTTTGCACTATTCTTCGAATTCAAAAATACACTTAGCCTTTAATTTAATAAATTATCGAATCATTAAGCAAATATTGACCATTTTTCTACAAAATGCAGATAATATAACAATCAATTGAATACTTCAGTTAAACTCTTATTTTTTCAATTTATTTTTCAATTTTTAATTGTACTGAAAATCAGATTGATAATAATCTAAATTTGTTCCCTTACTTGGATGAAATGTCCTTTTGTAGTAAAAATATCTTCCTCTTTCATTATCATATTAAAATCTTTCAATAAATTTGACGGTCAACATGCAATAATCAGTTTCAATGCTTTTTTCACATAACATATTTAAGTGACATCACAATACAAAAAACAGCATCTTACCACATTTAGAACTATGACAGTTAAACACACATCATCAGATAATGCAAATTTTCAAACTTGTAACTCTTTTTTCCACTTTGTCTGCTATTTTAATAAGAGCAGAATCAATTTTTGTTCTCTATAAAGTCGGCCAGGAAAAATTCGTTATTTATTTAGCTAATTATTCTGTTAATTAATCAACTAGTGATTTTTTTCGATGAAAAACTTGAAGCTACTTTGAATTGTTTTTCCTTTCTTGTCTTCTCAATTTCAAACACAACTGGTACCCGAGGGATAAAAAACGAAAGCACTCATGTGAAAAAGTCAATACTATAGATTTTGTAGGAAAAAAGTGATTAATAATCATCAATTCCCACGAGAATCAACAAGAAATAAATTTTCTCCAAACTGCAGAAATTGTGAATCACAACTTTGACGATTCTACAATGCTAATCACAATATACTATTTCTTTCATCTTTATTAATAATTGAAAACGAAAGTGGCATTAATATACACTTGATCGATTTTTTTTATCAGGTAAATCTTCCAAAAAATACTACGCTACTTCTTTTTTTATCAATTCCATATCGACAAAATAATCACTGAGAATAATTTTTTTCTCACTTCCACATAGACAGCAGGAAGAACAACACAAACAAATAAGCGCAAACGATAAAGTTTATAATAATCGCTGTTAATGAGCTGTCTCCACTGACATTAAACACAAATAGTAGTTTTCGCCAAACGATTAGCTAGCTGTTCTGTCGAATCGACAAATGCTCGTTTCGCGCTTCCTACATTTTTTCGAACGTTCTTTACTCCTGATGAATGTGTTGCAATTGGCAGGGGCAGAGAGGAAGCTTTTGATGACGTCACGCTGCCGATCCCGAAACCCCGCTGTTTCCTTCCACCACCGAAGAGCGTTGTTGTCATTTGCTTGATTCAAGGACTCAACAACCGTTCTAGAAATGATAAGGCTACTCGTGAGTAACATACGAGAGTGGAACTTCTTTTTAGGTTGTTCGTGGGTCTTTTTTCTTTTTCGCTGAGGTTGTGAGAGTTGAATTTACAAACTTCACGATGAATTTACGATTTGTTTTGCTGCATGTAGGCGAGTCACATAATATAATTCCATACAAAAGAGTTGTTTGATTCTCTGTAGGGAATGTGGTTTTTGAATTTTGAAAAAAAAAGTGGTTGTAAATCTAGTGATAACTGGAATAATTCCAACTTTCGGCTGTTTGTTTTGTATCAGGTTCATTAGTAAATCGTTTATGATAATAAAGAGTCACAAATTTGATTTAATCTTGATGAATTTAGCTTCTAAGGTGTTATTTTTCCTGCTTTTAATATTCATAGAACATTTTGAGATTTTTAACTGTGACATATGAATGTTCATATATTAAAAACTATTAACTTGATTACAAAATTAAAAATGAAGGTATGGAAAAATATCAGAAGCGAAGAAAATACATAAATTAACTTCTTTATCCCCTTCAAATCGTGTTTATGTGCCACATGGGTATAGAATTATCACTTTTCAATCTTATAAGTTGAAATTACATTTTTCAAAACATTATAATTCATTATAAAAATTACACAATTACCTCAAACATTCTATAGGTAATTGAATCAATAAGGTAACACATTCTCGAATCGGAAGGTGTCATCTAATTAAATGATAATAGAGATTAAACAGGATATTCAAAGCCCCTTCTGTTCTTAGAACAATCATTTTACAAAAAATATGTAATTTTCAAGGGATTCAGAAATGCTCTTGAGTATTATCAAATTCACGCAGACAAATCTGAATTTAACAAGGATTTTCTTTTAGGTAGTTTCCTATAAGTAGACTACCTACTGCAATTGTTCTCATGACACGACTTTAGAAAAGTTTCTGCACATCCTCACTGATCAGGGTCCCTAGAACCCCAAACCACCTTTCGTTCAAAATTTTATATGTGTGTGTGTGTGTGTGGTATAACGATTTCCCCATGTTAACATGCGAACAGGAAACCTAGAATAATTTTGTTTGAATTTTAACCGGCTTGGAATATACTGTTAGAAATGCAGAAATCTCGAATGAGTTCGTAAATGGGCCATCTTACTCAAAGGGGGTGAACATTGTGTGTGGAGGGGTTGAAATTTTCATTCCGATATAACTTCCTTAGTATTGAAGAAAGAAAATAAATCAAATTAGCGCCTTATTAAGATGAACAACTTTTGCTTTTAAAGTTTTTTTTTTAATAATTACAGTATCTTACAAGCTAAAGGCTAAAAAGTGGTTTCTAGAAATTAGATTCATGAAATATTAGATGAAAGGGAATTTACCTTTGCTTTCCAGCTTGCCGAGAGTATTTTTTTTTTTTTTTTTTTTTTTTTTTTAGTTTTAAGCCAATTGCATAATTACAATTTATTTGCTGGTGTTTGCAATTCTATAAAATAATGAAAATAATTTGTTTCCTTTCATGTCACTTACATTTGAACTATTTTTTATTTACCACCAAGTCGCACCTACAATGATATTTTCAGACTATGACAAGTTTAAAATGATCACATAGCCTTTAGTAATTCATTAAAATATCATTTAAATCTTGAATAGATGACGCTGACGGCATCTAAATTTTTTTGATCCTTCTCTAAATTTGCATGTCCTTTTGGGTTATGGATCTAATTCCCATATTTCGATCCTATGTCTAATTATCATTATTAAGTTTTGGGTTCTATTTTGATCTGACCTGTTGATAATCGAACATCATTTCGCTGGTGTGATTTAACAGTTTGAAAAATGTGATGAGAGGAAAAAATATCATTGCATCATTTGTTTATGGTTCAATATTATGAAGCGCCTTCTAAACTAGACTGAATGCTGTCTAACAAAATTGAAAATACTCACCAATGAAAGAACGTTTGAGCTTTGCCAAATTCATGAGCATTTGGACCTTCGGTAAATTCGAGTAATGGACATAGGATTCTGCAATCAGGCCATAACGTTCCTTAATTCAACAACAGATAAATGAAAATCTAGTTGCTTTCAAAG
>JAPMOR010061429.1:16717-48897 GCA_026543865.1 Argiope aurantia | reverse complement strand
ACTGAATTCAATATTTATTTTGTATTTTTAAAATTTCTTTAGGATTCAGTATGAACCAAGCTATTTCAATGCATCATGTGTTCATTCGTTTTTAAATGCATTGCTAATATCTTATGACATTCAGTTGCATGTACAAACTACAAAACTGTTAGAAACTCTTAGGAAAACAAGTTAGCATATCAGAATCGACACTATTTTCAAAAATAAAATTATATTTGGATAAAAAAGAATAATTACAGATGAAAATAAGTGCAATAATTTATAAAGAAAAAGAAAGGGGAGTTTTACTTATTTTATTCCGAAAAGAAAATAAAGATATAGTTTTGAGAGACGTTAAGAATTAGAAGAAAGCCAAGAGAATAATAAATATTGAAAAGGACATTCTAACAGATTACGAATGTTATGATAAATAATGAAATAATCAAAATAATTTATCAAATAAATATATTAAAAAGATTAATTACTGAGCACTTTCTTTTATTTTTCAAAATTAATTTGAAAGCATGAATGGAAAAAACCCTTGAATTTCTACAGTGTTTTAATGATTTCTCATGTTATCTTATTAAGATATGACAGCTTAAATTTCTCATATAGTATTCTTATTTTAACTATAGTCCTCTTTAAACACAGAATATTTTATATATATACGGCTTTGTTTTTCACTAATCAATCTCTACCAATTAATTTAAAAATAATTTTAAAAGAGAACATCAATATTCTTTGAGTAATATTTTATAAATAATTATTCATTAAGAAATATTTCATAAGTATTTATTCTTAACATGCTAGAAGAGCCCCACATAGCCTCAAGGTCGGAACATTTCTTCTGGTATTTTACAGTCATTATAATGAAATTAACCTGAGTCTGAGTTTAAAAATAGGTAACAGTTTATCGAGGATAATATAAATAAAATTAGATTTGTTTGACTTGCATGTCATAATATCCATTAATCCTTCGAAAGTAGAGATTCGTGAGTCAACTTTAAATATTAATATTTATTTATTAAATAGGGAAAGGTGCATTTTTTCTGAAGCATATTTTTTCTGAATCACCATACTATTTATGCAAAATCTTTTATTAAATCATAAATTTCTATCTTTTTTGTAGGGAATAGAAACTTCGGTGAGTGACTTCTTAGTATCGAGGCACATTCATTTGTTTAATTTCAAAGAAAAATATTTTGATGCATTAAAAAAATTTCAGAAAAAAAAACGGGTAGAAAAGAAATCAAACAGTTTTCCAATGTAATATTTGAGATTGAAATTGATTGTTTTCATGACTTTGGCATTTTCTTTTCTGAAAGAACATAAATTTTTAACGAAATTCGTCAATTTATCATTTTATGTGCATTTTCCCCTTAATAAAGTCCGCAGTTAAGAAAAAATTGCCGAACATTATTTTTTCACATGTTATTATAAATAGTTAAAATTTTGAATTCTTTTAACCAACGGAAGAACAATTAGGTAAAATATTAAGTATAGGTACGATATTCCAAGATTTATCACTAAAATTTCTTTATTTTTTTATATATTTTAACAGTAATTTGAAATCACAGAAGAAGTTGTAAGAACTATATTCATGAAATGCACATTGCATCTGTTCACTGTATTCCTTATTACTGAAAAGAGAAATAATTGAATTCGTTCCAGCACTAATTTCTCCGAACTGGTTCTAAAATATTTGAGGGAAATGAAACACCCCCGAAGTAAACAAACAGAAACGATGCCAAGTCTTAGACGGATGTTGACATAAGACATGATAGAATCTCTGAAAGTTATAGCGAATTGCTAATTGGTCTGAAAAGTTACATCCCCTCTGTTTCTCGGGTGCTGAAGTAAATGAAAATAAAATTAAAAAAAACCCAGGAGGAAATATTAAGACGTCACCTTACATTGTGCCATATGTGGTATTAGATATGCTACACAATACGTAACTTTATATACCCAGTTTCAGTTTATGATTGTTTGATGTACATAAAGTCAAACAGATCTGTTTAAGCCAAATCATGGCTTGGCTTAATAATTTCTCCTCAAACTTATATCATATTTGTTTAATTATTTCTAACATACCATCCTTCCTGACCAGTTAAATGAAATGTTCACTGGGAGTAGCGATTCCTAAAATTTTCAATTAGACATTTGATGTAATTTGCTCTTTTGTAAGCCGTATTATTATTAGGTCTACCGGAAAGTTCTGTCCGTTTTAGAATGAAACAAAGGAATACATTTTTTCATACTTTGGATAAACTTTGTTGAATAATATAATTGCCATCATTATTTATGACTTCTTGCCAGCGTGATGGCAATTTGTATATCCCATTTTTAAAAAAATGTCTTATCTCTAGAGGCCAAAAATTGAACCAGTGCTTGTCTGATATCTTCTTCGTTCTTGAATTGTTTGCCCTGCAAGAAATTTTGTAAGGACAGAAACAAGTGATAATCAGATGGTGCTAGGTCCGGGGAGTATGGTGGATGCGACAGAATTTCCCAGCCTAGCTCTGCGACTTTCTGACGAGTCCCCAAAGCAGCATGTGGCCTGGCATTGTCATGAAGCAGTATGATGTCCTTCCTATTGAACATCGCCGGCCTCTTTTCTTGGAGTGCTGTTTTTAATTTATCCAATTGCTGACAGTACCTCTCCGAATTTAGCCTTTCGTTTGGTTTCTACAGCTCAAAATGTATTGGTCCTCGAATGTCCCACCATGTACACAACATTCTCTTGTTCAGGCTCAACTTCGGTTTAGAGGTAGAGGGGGCAGGTTTTCCGGGTTCACAATATGTCCTTTTTCTTATGATGTTTTCATAGGTAATCCACTTTTCATCCCCAGTTATGATTGTAACCGGAGTGGACAGAACTTTCCGGTAGACCTAATAATTGTGCTTTGCATTTTACCAATTATCTACCATTATACATTCATTGATATAACAGAATAGTATTTAAAAGTAGATGTATTGTAAAATATTTTTACTGTTGATTGATTATGAAATAAAACCCTTGTAAGCACAAAAAATGTTTAAAATTAAATTTAAAAGTTGACTTTACAACGAAACCTACTTACTATACTAATATTAAAGATGTAAATCATACACATATTAATCAGAATTATGCTTCCTCAGTTCAATTAACTGAAAGCATTAATCGATTAAATATTTGATGAAACAATGAGAGAGGATTAGTTTTTTTAATGCATGAATTAATTACAGCTATTTCTTTAATCTAATTAAAATGAACTTTAAAATGTAATTAAATCAAGACAAAAGAAGTTTGCAGTTTCTAAATTAGTAAATACAAAAGATAACATTTTAAAAATTATAAATTGTAGAAAAATATATTTCTACAGTTATCGAGAAAAAACGCCGATATTTAGTTAATTTTTTATTCAACGAAATTCTACTTAAAATGTCAAAATAGAAATGTGTCTGAGGTGCACATTCTCACATTCCAAAATATATATGTGCCGAATTTGGCAGTTCTGGGTTCACCAAGCTCCATAAAACTGTTTTATGATATGATGTTAAAATATTTCTTTTGGAATCTCGACCTTAATTTCATAGATTGCTTTCGTCAGCTGTTTTCAACCTTTCGGTTGGGCTGATTACCTATGGTACATGGAATATTTGAGACCCACTCATGAAACATGCAGGTAAAGCGTGCGCGCACGCACGCACGCACGCACACATACACACAAATCGCTACCTATATGTAACATATAATAGGTAACATAATTATAACTTATTGTATGTAATAATTGTTTATTACACTTTATATTTTAAAATATGAAATCGATTCTTTAATTAATACAAAAAGCTACAAACAAAGATAAAATAAAAGTCACATATTTACGATGCAGTATTGTGCAGTAACTTTGAGATATTATGATGTGCGGTGGCTAGTCAACACATATTTTAACTGTGCTGCAAAAAATAAATATCAAAAGATTTCAATTTTATAAAAAGTTATTTTACCTATAAATAGCCTAAGATTTTTAATTTCAAATACATATATGAAAGTTGATACAGCTCAAAAATATTAAATAATTATTATATAATATAAATTTCTTGTAATTTTCCTAATAGAAAATTATATCGTTGATGATGCGATGATCTACCAGAAAAAAGTATTGCAACCTCCCTCCCCCACTTTTCGATCTTAGTCCACTCTACTCGATAATGCCTCTCCAAAAATGAATATCAAAAAAGATGTGCAGTAAATTATCTGCAATACTCATCATTTTTACTAGTACTTATTAATAATTGATATCTTCTTGTAAAAATGTTCACCTGCATAAAATTTTAGAAAATCATCCACATAATTTATTTAAAAGCTAAAAAATAAAAATGAATAAAAAAAAATATTCGATCAACCAAATATGTTTCTGTCCAGACAGCAAGAATTGAAATCAAAACTCATAATGAGACAATGAGAAAAATGAAATGAAAATAAGCTCAGACAACGAAAGCAAACATTAGATAGGATTGAAAAAAAAAAAAGAAGAAGAAGAAGAATGAGTTCCCTCACTCCAATGCAGAGGGCTGGTCTGATTGATACAAAGGTAGAAAGCTTTGTCTCCAAATCAATCAATCAGTTGTGTGTGCAGCGGGGATTCTTGAGTTGCTTACAAAATAACCTCGATCTACATTTTCTTTCTTGTTGATTCATTTCTTGACTAATAATGAGGCTTTTATTGCTTTTTCATCTTATTTTATTAATTATCGTGCTCTAAGAATGAAAACGCAAACAAGTAGTACTCAGAATCAAAATGCAAATCAATTAGATAACTATCAAAAGTGCAACCTTAAAAAAATAACATCACGGGTTTCTGCAACTCTTATTTTCGACCCTTTTCTCAATGCCTGGAGATGTGCTCCTTTGCTGTCAATGTAGTTTGGAAAACAAGTTCCACCCCTAGATAGACCATTGTCAAAATAAATAAATAAATAACATTTTATCAGAGTCAGTAAAATGAATTTCGACCAGTACACGCATTTAACGAATTGGTAACAATTTTACTTTATTTATCGATAAAATTTATAACACTTAGTGGGAACTTTTTTTGCAAAACTTTCTCGCATACGCTCTAATAAGATGTTATTCCTCGCCCATTTGCCTGTCCCTACAATTGTGGACTTTAAGAAAATTCAAAAGTGCGCAAATTTTTATTTGATATATTATATATATGTAAAGATATTTTAATACTAATTTCAATTTAATTAATTTCCAAGATTTTATCTTAATTTAACCATAGTAACTTCATTCTAAAAATATTCTCTTATTTTGTGATCCAATTCCACTTTCGGTTTAATTAATTCCTCTGTAAAAATGATGCGCCATGAGTACTACGTATTAAATGAAAGTGATACTTCATTTGATACCTTGCCCTTGTCAAAGGTCATTCCATAGGCACGTGGACGGAAATAATATCTTATAGTATAAGACTAGTGATCATTTGTTCGTCCCCTTGTTCGCTCTTCTTTCTTACTTCTGGTTTTGTGTCGCACTGCGTCTGCTTGAAAATAAATTGATTTCACTAAATGGATATTAGAGAGAGAATAAAGCGGAATTAAAAATACCAAGTCTCTTCACTGCTTCGAACATGCATTCTAGTTAAACCAAAAATATGTTACATATTATTTAGCCGACAGGATAGGAAATAATAATCCATTACATATACAGTGGCTCCCAAAATTGAGTATACACTATACTCTTTTTTCTTTAATTTTATTCTTTTGATCTTAACATTCCTATTTATGGCTAATATTTATAAGAACGACAAAATATACATTAACAAAAGTATTAGGCTAAAAAACAAAACGTAGGAATCAATAATATTTTTATTACAGTAATTTTTATGTCAAGGCTGCAAAATCCAAAGTCACAAAATTCAAAATACACCTCACAAAATATGCGACTTGACTACCATTATTTATTTCCAAATGAATAAGCAAAATAGTTTTGTTACTTTAATTGGCAGTCATTGATTTCCAAGCGAAAACAAACGTTTTGGTTATCATAATGAGCTCCAGAAATGAAACAAATGTTGAAATTCGGAAACTTGTTATTCGATTGTCTGAAGATGGTAAATCTCTAAGAGAAATTTCAAGGGAAATTCAACAGAGGCATGGATGCGTTCAAAAAATTATCCAGAAGTATAAAATGT
This sequence comes from Argiope aurantia, assembly GCA_026543865.1. NCBI lineage: Eukaryota > Metazoa > Arthropoda > Arachnida > Araneae > Araneidae > Argiope > Argiope aurantia. The sequence goes on along the minus strand of JAPMOR010061429.1, from coordinate 42,739 downwards.
ATGGGCAAATTGCTAATAAACTTGGTAGAGGAAGAAAATAAATCCTCAATGACACGACCAAGAGAAGAGTTATTCGAGAGGTAGCAAACAATCCTAAGGTGAGTGCTACAAAAATTGCTACATCTACTTCGAGAACAATTGGAATGTATGTTTCTGCAGAAACAATTCGAAGAGTAATCCGAAAAGCAAATTATAATGGTCACGTAGCCAGAACAAAACCATTCATTTCAAAAGTAAATCGAGAGAAAAGAATTTCATTTGCTAAAAGTCATATTTCAAAGCCTCCTGACTTCTGGAGTAATGTTCAGTAACGAAAGTAAGTTCAACGTTTTTGGTACTGATGATCGATGCTATGTTTGGAAAAAGCCCAATTCTGAACTTCTTCCTAAAAACACCAATCCTTCTGTCAAGCATGGAGGTGGTTCGCTTCTAGTATGGGGCTGTGTGTCTGCAAAAGGAGTGGGAAATTTGGTTTTCATTGATGGAATCATGGACAAAATTAAATATTTGGGTATGTTGAAGAACAATTTAAAACAAAGTGCCCAGAATTTGGGTTTAGGGTCAAGTTTTCTGTTTCAACAAAATAATGTTCCGAAACATACAGCTAAAATAATTAAGTTATGGTTGTTGTATAATTGTAAAATGCAATTACACACCCCTCCTCAATCTCCAGATCTCAATGTGATTGAAAATTTGTGGGCACAATTAGGAAAATCGGGTCAAAAACACGATATTAGGGGCAAGGAACGCTTAAAAAGAGTATAACAAGAAGAATGGTAAAATATCCGGCGAAACAACTCAAACTCTTGTCAACTCAATGCCACACCGTTTACAAGCTGTTGTAAATGCAAAAGGATATGCAACAAAATATTAATTTATTTCTTCTCTTTTTGTTGACAAATTTTGCTAGATGTATACTCAATTTTGTGACTTTGGAATTTGCAACTTTGACATAAAAATGACTGTAATAAAAATATTATTGATTCCTCATTTTTGTTTTTTAGCCTAATACTTTTGTTAATGCATATTTTGTCGTTCTTATAAATATAAGCCATAAATAGGAATGTTAAGATCAAAAGAATAAAATTAAAGAAAAAAGAGTATAGTGTATACTCAATTTTGGGAGCCACTGTATATACATTATTTTTTGTTTTTGAATACAGTTCTTCATTTTGGACACATTTGAGTAATTAGTAATTCTTCATAATGATCGATTTAAAGCTGTTTTAGAAATTGAGACTTACATCTGTAAAACTCATTAGAAAACCGACTGGAGTGGCATACTTGTAATTTTCTCGCATACGGTTTGATGAAAATGTTATTCACACTATTGGAGGGGGTGCCCCATATAAAATTGACCTTGGGAAAGATCATGAATGTCCCGAATGCTCAGACTTTTATTTTTATATGAAAATTGTTGACCCCATGGTATAGTAAAGAAAACTGTTAATTGGATATTTATTACATGGTCTTGGTAAGTAATGGTTGGGAAATATCCATGTTTGGAAATATATCAAGAGAAAATAAATCGATATATCGAAATATCGATATTTGGAAATACTGATATCGATTAAGGATTTTACTGAATTTACGTGCGCTTTTGACAATTATTCGCTGGCATGCGATTAATAAACAAGCCTCATAAAATCGAATATGTATTTTTTAATTCTTTTTTGACCGATATTTAACATAGTTTTATTATAAATATATAAGTTTTTTAAATAATAATATTATAATCACGAAATTTATAATCAAATAAAATTGTTAATATGCATAATTTTATAATAACATTATAATCACAAAATTAAGAACCAAATTTCATTTATTTAAGTCATTGCGTTTTCGAATTGTCGTGTTTACATGCATGCGAAAATACAAATTTGGTTGAAAACCTGATAAGAATCTTCATAAGAAATCAGATGCTAAAAATGCGAACTAAATTTCATTTTTTACGTTATTGAAATATTGCCTTTGCTCGCCTGTAACAGTACACACAGACAGACGGTCAACTGCCTGATAGATTTGATACAGAGGTACATTGTAGAAGTTTAACTTTTTTATCAAGTTTCTTATGGTTACAAGTGTTCAGAAAACCGGACAGACAAATTTAGTCTGAATTACTTCGTTCAAAATTTGATTGAAAATACAAAATTGACAAAAAAAAATACATATTAAATTTCATGGGCATAGCTCAAAGCATTTTGGAGATATCGAGACAAACATAAACTATATATATATATATATTTCGGATTCAAAGAGGTTTAAGACATGGAAATTCGACAAACTCTCGAATTCGAATTTTTTTTGCTATTACAATGCTTTCTCTTTGTACACTTCCTAAGGATAAAATAAAAAGTGAGTGCTTATTAGATACTAAATTTTCTGGAAAATGACAATAGGAATGGAATTGAAAGTGATTGATCAGCGCGCAACAGATTTAATAACGGTTGTAAAATCAAAACTGAACACTACAAAACTTTTGATTTACAGGTTGCGTATTTTGGCTTCCACATTTCAAATGCTGTGACAAGCCTATTTTTCTATCAAAGAATTTACTATCATTTGAAGGAATAATGTTTTTTTTTTTTTGAAATTTTCATTGTTTCTTGATGTGTAATGATTGTAATTATAAACCTAACGTCTTTTCAGTATTGCGATAAAAGAATCTCGAAGTGGAAGTTGCCGTTAGATTGCAGCCAGACATCTAATGATTTCAAATCATTTTTCAAATAATATTTATCGAAATGTATGGATCCCTGTTCTATAGAATTGGTGTACAATAGCAACGAAATATTAATCATTGCTATGAATTTAGCATTTTCACTGGATCTATCATATCCTCCTCGGCGAGTTATTTGGCGATGAAACATTGGCATGCAGGTAATAGTATCCGAAGATCGAATTTGTGTTTTTGACACGCTCATCCCAACCAATTAAAACAAAGCTATGACACAACGCTACACTTGTAGTCGCGAAATTCCATACCAAATTTGATACATCTAAATCATTGCATTTTTGAATCACCGCGTTTACATGCTTCTGAAAGTACAGGCAGACAGACAATAAGCCCGTTATTGAATTTGACTCAAAATTTGATAGGTGCCCACGCTATACTACTGAATCAATCTATCTAGTTCCTTTCGTTTTTTAGTCATCGTGTTAACTTATATTCGAACAGCAGGACAGACGGACTTCCTCGAAATAAATTTGCTCGCAATTTGGTAGAAATATGAAAATTTGGTGCAAAAATCATATACCAAATTTCAACAATCGAAATCAAATTTTTTTAAGTTACTTTATCAATCATATACAACCCCCCGGGAGGGGCACCTCGAAATGAGAATGAGATGCTTCCGGCATGGTGGTTGGATCTCGCCACCCTGGAGGGAACACTAATAGGTGGGGGATCTAACTCCTCCCATCGATGACGGGACGTACTTCCTTCGGGAAGGGTTGTACCGTGGCCGGTGATGGCCCTTAGGACTCAACCACAGTTCCCGCCAATTGCTGTTGCGGCGGTCCGGTCATTCAGTTTTATGGTTTAAATCCGCGTGCCTTCGGGCGGGGCGGAGAGTTAGATGGTTGACTTATCAATCATATAGACTTATCAATCATATACCAAATTTCAACAATCGAACTCAAATTGTTTTTAAGTTACTTTGTCACAGACAGACGAACATACATACATTTCCCAAAAATGTGGTTTTTAAACTCAGTGAGATCTAAAACGTGCAGATTCCTTAAAATTCTTAAGATAATTACTAAACTACCTCTATGCAACGTATACAAGAAAGTAATAAAAAGAAAGTAAATTTGTAAGTAAATATATGGCTTTGTTAGTTCATCCTGCAATTTTGAAATAGATTTGGGCTAGATGTTTCTATTTTGTACCCTTAGGAAGTTGAATGAGAACTATTTGGGGAGGAAATTGCATTTCCTGCTTGAAAGTACTTGAAAAATCGATATTTAAGTGGGAAATTTCACGCTGAACAAACACATGGGAATTCATTTAAACGAAACTTTTAACACGCTCTTCATTTTTATGAACAACACATTTTGAATAGAGTCAGATACCAATTTTGTTCTCGTCCGATTACGAAATTAGTACTGTACGAACAAATTGCTACATATTTTCAAAACAGAGCACTAATTTAACAGTTACAGAAATTGTAGTTAGAAGCATTTGTATAGCTGAACTTTAATAATTAAGTTTACAATTTAAAAAAAAAATGAGCATTTAGCGTTTGTGAGTAATAAACTATACCTCAGAATCAGATTTCTGGCTTTCAAGACTTTAATAAATTGGATTCAGGACTTAATAAATGTGTTAAATGTATAATTCCATTGAAATAAATACCATAGCCCTTCTTATATTGTATACATCACTGAATATTTCGGGATAATCGTATCTTTAAGAATAAATTAGTCATTTTTCGGGTGTCTCGTATTCAGGAAAGTATTCAATAGGATTCAGTGCGTGATAAATTTGTATGTCCAATACTATTGAAATAAACACCGTAATCCTACTTTTATTGCACAAATGTCTGAATATTGCAAAATAATCGAATCCTTAAGAATAAATTACTGAAAAGATCAATACGTCGAATGTGTGTATCAGTTTTTATCTGCTTATCAGTTGCAATCCTTTATCTCTAAAGCAAGATATTTTGTATTTTGAGAGTAATTCTATGTTTTGTTATGATTGTGACGTCGATGAGCACGCAGGCACACGTTTCGAGGTCGTGACTAGTGTATATTTACAAATATTTGTGTACGCACAGGAAATAAAGTGAAAATTGAGAATGTTGCATTTGTTGTTTCAGAATGTTGCCTTTGATGTTTCAGAATGTTGCATTTGTTGTTTCAGAACGTTGCTTTTGCTGTTTCAGAATTTTGCACAGGAAATGAAGTGGAAATGGAGAATGTTGCATTTGTTGTTGCAGAATGTTGCATTTGTTGTTTCAGAATGTTGCTTTTGTTGTTTCAGAATATTGCATTTGCTGTTTCAGAATGTTGCACAGGAAATGAGGAGGAAATGGAGAATGTTGCATTTGCTGTTTCAGAATGTTGCATTTGTTGTTTCAAAACTTTGCATTTGTTGTTGCAGAACTTTGTATTGGAAAAGAAAATATTTTTAACCTGTGGTAGCAAAAAATTCATAGATGTGCGTGTCGAAACAGTCTATTATAAATCGCAGCGAATCCACACAAAGTATCCGATACCAAATAGAAATCAGAAAAATATCTATATTTATAAATAAATCAATTTTCAATCTAAGACTATGTTCCTACGAGCTGCGTTCCAACAAACACTTTCGATTGACGGGTCGAGAATATCATTTTTACTTCTGTGACAATTGTATGCTAAAGTATGTAATATTCTATTCGCTATTCTGTGACGAAAGCATTTCGCGTGGCACGTCTTTCAAACGCAAGCGGTTAAATAAAAAAAATAATGGTAAAAGTTCAGTTCAAGCAAGCATATAAAATGATTGAAATATTAAAATTTCAGCTATCTCTTTTAAGAAGCTGTTCGGAAACATTAAAGATGCTAGCAATTTCAATGACTAGCTGTTCGTTCATTACATTGATAGCATTAATTTAGTAGTGTCAAACAATTTTGATGAATTACTTCTTATCAAAACATAAGAAAGAACCATTTTAAATTATACTGGCACAATAAATATAGATCATTCTGATAGTTCAGCTATTCCTACAAATGGCGAAATCTTAGCTTTAGAACTTTTATCATAGTTTTTACCTATAAGGAATGTACAGTGAGGATATATTCTTTCGATTTCTCTGAAAAAAATGGTAAAGATTGCGGATAAAGAACTAGAATGACATATCTAGGAATCTTTCATAAAAAAAATGTAGAAATGGGTCACTGGTTTGTCTAGCGGACAGGCGGTTTTTGGAATTTATATATTTAATTATCGTAAACATATAAATAAGTTTAATTTTCGTATGCTAACGTAATAAAAGTATATAATTAATTCTGAAGAGCACAAATATATAATCAAATTTTGAAGAAAACTTAAACTCTCTTTAACTAATTCATATTTTCATAGACTAATAATTAAAAAAAATAAGAATGACGATGATAAGCGCAATTTCCAAAAACATATTTTTATTGGTGTATATAGTATAATTTTTTAAAATTTAAACTGATTTGAACTTTTCAATTTTTTATTTATAATTTAATATTATATATATTGTGAATTTTTCAAATCAATTCCTTTTGAAATCAGATCATTCCAATAGTACAGAATTAAGATTTCACTAAATTAATCGATTCATTGATATTTAATTTGAAAATATTAAACAATATATTGTTATCAAGAATTCACAAAAGTACAAATTTCAGAAGATTAACGGAATATCAGGAAAATGAAAGGAAAATCTATTACAAGATTCCATCTTTACAAATATGAAACAGATCAATTTAAATGAAATGTTTTGAAACATTAAAAATATAAACTGTGTGACCTATTTAGTACTTTTATAATGATATTTGTTTAAGGATGACATTACTTAATTTTTTCTAAATTAATGCTTTATTATCATTTAGGAAGTAATCACAACTTTATAAATAATAATGCATGATTAGATACCCATCTAGATTTATTAATGATGTACACATTGTTTGCAAGAATAATGATTAAAATCGTATCTAATCATTATTTTATCTTTGTAAAAAGAATGAAATAGAAAAATATGCTCCTCAATCCGTGTGCGCAATTTTTAATTAACAGTTGTTCCAAGGTCTTAATTTCATTTGGATTTAAATTGGGATTTTTTGTTTCTAATAATACAAAATTTATTTCTTTTAAAATAGAAAAATAATGTCCAAAATCCATGTTATTGAAAATTTAATATCTAAGAAATTCAAAACTTACCGTTAATAGTTGAACGGAGATTTTCCTATTCAGAATCCGCCCAAATTATTCATTTAATATAACACTGCTTAAAAAAATGAACTATAATACATAGTTGCTATGACTTCCTTCAAAATATCAATAGAAGTAGAAATTTTAGAACACTAAAGTAACTGAAATTTAAAGTTTTTTTTCGTTTGATTCCTTAATAATCTCACTGTATTACTTCAATTAGATACACTGCAAACATCCATGCAATAGCTGGATTTTCTGTTCAGAATTCACCTAAAATATTCAGTTAACATACATAATTGTTCAAAATAATTGGACATACAAATGGTGATCACTGGGATATGTGGTTGATTTTGATTGCAACAATGTTATGGTACGCATAGGAATGATTCATATAATTGTGAAATGAGTTACCAAGCTGATATTACCAGTGTGACAAGAAAAGTTTAATGCAGTGTTTGCTTAAGAAAAAAACTTTAGAGTTTCTTTCTTTAGGGCAACTGTTTTATATTATAACTAGTTCATATGCCTGATATTTCTAAAAATTTAAATACTCTATATAATATTCTTAATGTAAAAATTTTAAACCTTTTTATTATACTGCACCACTTGATTGAGTGCTCTTAGGCCTTCTATTATTCAATTCCATTCCATTCAATTTTCTTGCATTGTTGGAAGATGATGAAGAAAGTATCTATTTATTATGTGTACAATGTACAATTTATTGCTCATTTATTTAATAGAAACTTTTGATTCACTGATATATCGAAAATTAAACTGAAACTGATACTCCCTACCAACAGATTGACCGCCAAAGGTTGCTGGTGTTTTTCTGTTTTCATATAGTAAAAGTAGAGAAGGGAAAATTATTCTAAAGCCCATTTTTTTGTAAAACTCATTCGAATCTTTTCATTAATTGTGAATTATGACATTTAAAACAAATCCAGGACAATATCTAGTGTTTGGAATTCTCCTAAGTAATTCCGACATGTTTGGTTATTTTTATTCTCCTTATAGAAATAATTTAATATTTCTACTATAGAGTAATTTAATATTAAATATCTCTCAAAGCCTTTTTTCGGTGAATTATAATGTTTGGAAAGCTGATCATATTCACTCATTCATCTCACCAAGTCATTGACCTCAATTGCTAAAAATATTTTTCTTTATCTTTTCAGTTCCGATGCAGTTTGGTGTGGACGGGTACAAAAAAATACAACCCTTCTTTTCAACAAGGCGTGCCAAAAACAACTCCTGCTTTGACCCATTTTTTTTAGAAAAAATTCCTCCATAAAATTGTGGAGACGGCTGTTTTACTTTCAATTTTAAAATATGGAAAAGAAAATAACTATCAGTCCGAAGTTCAAAGAAATTATTATTTTCGAATTTTTACTGTAGAAATTTCTGAAAGTAAAATTCAAAATTTTAAAATTTATGTCTAATAAATGATTCATGGCATAAAAATTATCTAACGAAAACCTTGTTACATCCCTTCATACTTTCACTAAATAGTATCGGTTTATTTCTTTATTTGTATCAAGAAAAATAAATGAATCAAATTAAACGATAATACTTTCGATTGCCGGGTCGCAAATTTATGACATGTCTACTATTTTTGTACCCAGACTTTATGATGCAATGTATGTATTCAGCTTAGAATGTATCTGAAATTTCGCGTTCACTTTCATAAAAAACAACCAGACCGACAGACGATTTACCAGCCAACGGATTTGTTGAAGAATTAACAAATACCTGAAACTGTGATGATTAACCTTTGACAAATTTTATCAGTTTTTCTCACCGTTTTTTTAAATTATTGTTTACATATTTAAGACACATATGGACGAGAAAATAGACATGCTATTTGCAGATTTACAATTTTGATATTAAGGTAGAATGCAAGATCTCAATTGACTAATGCTTTGATTTTCTTTGATTTATCTCATTTGCAAATGAACACGTAAAATTTCAAGAATATTTTTTATTTTTTTTATTTTAAAAAGCCTTAAACATGAATTCATTAATTATTGAGATAAAAAAAAAGTGAGGATTCAAGCACATTCTACATGTACTCTTCGTGAGTTAGAAAATTAAAAAACAAAAATCTTCATTGTAATCATTATCAACGCGGTGAAATTACGTTAAATTTATATGTTACTGCTTAATTTTGTAATGAGAACAAAACATTTGAACCTTAACTTATCTTTCGCACATTTCAAATGATAAAAATAATTGAACATATCAAAGAAACCTATAATTGAACGAAATTGTATGCTTTTTTCTTTTACAATGTATTCACTGAATTTGTATCTTAAATTAGGATTTCTCGTTTGGAGTGAACATCCATTGGCTTCTGTAAAATCTTTTTTATGTTATCTCTTTCTCTTCTAATAATAAAGATAAATGCACATTTGTCTTTGCGCATTTTGGCTCTCCATGGGCCAGACCGTCTGACCTACAATTAAAACTTAGACCATATATATATATCTTGCAGGAATGTGTATCTCGTAGTGATTTATTTAAAATTTTAATTGATTATATTTGAGATTAATTTTGGAGTTTTCCCACGATATATTTAGAAAATATTATTGAACAATAATTAATTTTATATCGTTTGGAAATTTTTCTTTTTAATGATGCCTATTCAAAAGGCAAGCCAATTTGCTCTTAGTTTTGGCATTTGTTTAAAAAAAATATTTTTTTGTCTCATTAACAACATATAACATTTTTGTTCTGAAATTATATTAGCTTTCTTTGTTTCGTCAGATAAAAAAGATTGTGTTAATTTTTATATCGTTGAAAAGTAATAAAGAAGGATTCTAATTAATGTGTAGTTTACAAGACGAATAAAATGAATTTACAATACTTCAAGATTTAGAAGAATGGTCCGAGTATTTGCGTTTTTAATAGCGCTGTTTTGTCATGATATGGGTCACCCTTAGAAAGGTTTGCGTATCTAATAAACAGAACCTATGTAAGATAGTTAAAATAACAAATATATAACAATACAAATATACTTTGATATATGTTAGTGTGAAAGACATGAAGTTGCATCTAAATTATTTGAATGTAATTATAAATAACCAATATCTCCGATGAACTTGTTGATCGTCAAAGAAGATGCATTGATAGTACAGGAAAATGCGCAAACTTGAATGTGAAGCTTTACAGAACTGACCCCTAGACTTAGAGCTATCAATACAATTTGATGCAATTATACTTTGAACGGTGGAAATATGCCATTTCAGGCGTTATTTTTTACTTATACAGAATTTAAATCAATGAAAAATTAAGTTAGATTTTGGAATTTTTAATCTAAAATATTACCATAAAATTGATTTCTACACTAAATAATATTGAAACATTCCTTTTAATGATGTCATATTATTTGTAAATTAAATTTTTTCCTGAGTTCCGGCAAATTTTTAAAAACAATTTTCTTTATACTTTTCAGCAGTAAATTTCATTGTTTCAACAAAATGACACTTTTTCATTCTTTCATCAAATGCTGAATAGCTTTAATAAATTATTTTATGTGCGAACTTTCCATTTGACAATCGGGCAGCCCTATGACAGATATAGCACAAAATTTAATTTGAATCTTCACTTTAGGTATTAAATTTGATACGTACCAAATTTTATCACTATTGTAGCTATGGTATTAATTTGCTTTTAGGCCGGCCTCCTGGCATGGGGTAACGCGTCTTCCCCGTGATCTGGACGTCCCGGGTTCGAGTCCTGGTTTGGGCATGGTTGTTCTTCTGTTGTTCTATCTGTGAATGTGCCCTCCTGTAAAAAGGGGTTGTGCTAGCGAATGAGTGATGCGTGAATAGTAAAGTCATACTCTTAGCCCTAATTGGCGCTACTATAAAAACAAGAGACGCTCCCCTTCCGGCTTAAATCGCTGTCTTCGTAACAGCGGGCTTGTCCGTGGCAAGAGCCATAAGAAACAACAACAACATTTGCTTTTAGAGAAAGATATAATTTCTGCTAATGCATTTCGTTTAAAGTTTAAAGGCACCTCCGACTTTGAAATCAAAATCCTCTCAAAAGTCAAATTTTTGTCCGTTTTTCTCTAGAATTTTTAATTATCATGTTCACGAAAGGAAGACATGATTCTAAAAATGCCATTTTATTTTCGGATTCAGAGATGACTGGAACACAGAAATTCGACAAAATCTCGAAATTAAGCATTTTTACGATTATAATACTTTTTTTTATACTTCATACACGAGGGAAAAAAACGAAAGAAAAACATATTTTACAGTGCTCAGTTCAAGAAGACTTATGAAATTAAATAAATTCAGAAGATATTTGCTTACTAAAAAAAGAAATATATTTCAACATGTTATCTGATTCCATAAATAGATATGAAATATGTGCCATTTCTACCATAATCATACATCAAGAAGTGATAAAACCCAATTGCGTGACAAGATGATCCGCCCACACCTTACTGAAGAGTTCTACGGCGTTCATTAATAAATGCTGTGAGAAAAGTTACGAATAAAGAATATCTTCAGAGAAGGTTGTTCAGAAAGACATACGTGCTTGCGAAGACTGTTATGTATGTAATTTACAACGAGCGCAAAATGCTATTCATTTCTCCGGAAATTTAGGGACGACTTTCATACTGTCCAGAAGTTAATGAAGCCTTTTACTGATTACATGTCAACAGGTTTATAAATTTACTGAATACATGTCAACAAGTATTACTCATCATCTGACCGCAGTTCAAATTTACGAGGTTTGTCCCAAAATAGTCCTAGTGTTGATTTAAAATGGGGCATTAATATAATCAAACTAAGCTAAATCTATTCTCCTGGGAATCGAATCATACCAATGCTAAATAATGTGTAGAGAAATGTATGTAATATTATGAAAATTACGGAAGAGATGCAAGTCGAGGATATCAATTCTGGTTTAACGTTCAAACATAAATCGTAAATGTTCGATCCTATTCAGGTCGATGGGCCAAAATAAATATTTCTCATCTCTCTCGTGTTCAATAAATTGCAATTGGATAAGGTCCTCTGTACGAATAGAAGTATTAAAAAATTGGAAAATGTCATATATTGTTTAAAAAGTTACTTAAAAATGTTGTCATCAATTGAAAAAAAAAACGTTTAAAAAATGTATACAAATTTGCACATTGATACAGTGCAAAATGTTCTTTTTCTGGAGGACTGTATGAGGACTACAATGAATTCTTATCTATTTTATTAAAATATTTCTTTAAAATATTCCATTGAGTATAAAATATTCTTTATTTTAAGATTGCAGTAGTTCCAAATCTATTGATGTCCATTCTGTCCATCGATATAGGCAGCTTTCAACAATGCACCAATCTGACCGAGAAATACTATTACGGTTACAATCACATAAGTCCAATCCAATGTCCATGAGGAAGTCTAGCATCACAAAAAAGGCACTCTGACGTCTTACTAGGAATCTGGCTTCATCCAATATCTGAATAGTGAATATGAGTTTCAATAAAATTACGTATTGAATGCAGTTTATTCAGTAGAATAGTAGTATTCAGATTTGCATTGAAAATATACAAGGCACTTATCAGTCTCAAAAAACGAAATGTGAGAAACGAATAATCGCTATCAAATGAAACAATCGAAATATACTAATAATGCAATATTGTGTTTTTTCCACGTCCAAATGTATTATTTCATGCAAAACCCAGGATTAAGTTTTTAACAATGCTAGTTGAAACAACGTAAACCTCTGACGTCTAATTTTTAAAAATATTTTTTCAGAATAGATAAAAATAAAATTTAAAATTGTTTCTTACTGAAATTTCTATAATAGGGAACATTCAAATTATTTAAATATTTAAAAAAGTCCATGCAATAATATAGCCGTATCTATGAAACAAAAAGTGATGTCACAATGTAAAAGTCTTTCGTAATTTTTTGTGAGATAATGTAATTATGCTTTGTAAACTAAATAAATATTTCGATTTTTCGGAACATACATTATACAACGAAAAAATATTCTAACAGTCAAAATTTCCCTTTCCTTGCTTTTGATTAATCTACTAGTTTTAGATCTCCCGGAGTGCGAAAAACACATTTTTATATTCAAATTTATTAATATGATAATGAAAAAAAACGACGAAATTTGATGCAGCAATTGATATGATTTGAAATATCTAATTAAAATTCTCATCTCACGTGACACGTGTAAAATAGGAGGATAAAGTCTCTCAATTTACCATTTTAAGTAAAGTGTGAAGATTTGATCAACTTAAATTGAACACAATTCCACTTTAAGGAGCGAACCTTTATAATCGTCTTAGAATCATAAAAATATTTCTATTCAATTTAAATTCTGTTAGCATCGTTTTCAACATTCATTTTAATTTCATTGAGTTTTTTTAAATATCATTATTTTTTATTATTTTGTTCTATTTTTATCCGTGCACGATATCATTATCAAGGCCAAAAAATAAAGATGCAAAATTATTTTTGCTATTTTTTATTCTTATTTTATTTCCATAACTTTACGTCACTTTATCTTTCGAGCGATCTACTATTTATCGTGTCGCAAGAAATACCATGTGGGCTCTTCTAACTATGGAAATAAAATTCTCATCTCGCGTGACACGAATGGAATTGGAAGAAAATTTCTCATAGATGCTTGTAAAAAAGGAACTTGTACAAAATTTAAAAAAGAAAAAACATCCAAGAATTTAAAAATAAATAAATAAATAAAAGCCGGGAAATTTCCCAGCAATTTCAAATTACATTTATTAGAAAGTTTATCGGAATGACATAGTGGATTCAGAATGACACAATGGTATTAAAATTATTCTACATCATTGTTGATATATATAATTCCAAATACATACACAGTGCAAGCAATTTCTCATTGGGGTAATTTATTATTCAAATGGAAGTCAATTCCAGTTTTTTTTTCACTGAGCTTCTTTTGAAAAATTACTTTTAAATGAAACATATATAATTCTTGTCTGTAGTTTATTAAAATTTACAATGATATATGTTTTAATGTAAGGATAAGAGAAATGTGCTCTTTTTACAATTTCTGTGTTCATGAAAGATATTAAATATTCAAGTCATTGTTTTTGGGGTAATTTTTTCAGTGTTGTTTAAAAAACTTGAGAGTTACACAATTTTTATTTTTCAAGTGAACTTAGGAAATAGTGGTAGTTGTCTTTCCAAAACTTCCTTGCATACACTTTAGTAAAGATGTTATTACAGAGAATGCCTTGCATAGCATTTGCGTAGAAAATTTATGAAATATTATTTTTTGGCCTGAAATTAGCATTTTTACTTATTCTGTCATGTGACCCTTTTCAAGCTTTTTGACGATTACTCCCTGGTATGTGGTTAATAGTATCCAAAAATCAACTTTGTGATTTAGAGGCGTTTTCCCCAACCGACTGAAATAAAAATTAGATACAAAACTACACTTGTGGTCACAAAATCTCATACTAAATTTAATATATTTCAATCATTATGTTTTTGAGTTATCTCGTTTACATGCTTCTGAAAATACAGACCGACAGACAGTTAATCCCTCAATGGAGTTAGCTCAAAAATTGATAGTTTACATTATAGATATTAAATATACGTACCAAATTTTATCCATCTAGCTCTCTTCCTTTTGCAGTTATGGGGTTAAGTTATATTCGAACAACCGTACAGACAGACTTTGAACGGAATTTATTCAAAATTTGATAGTTTAGTTTCGTTTAGTTTTATTAACGTCCCGTTGGGCTATTTTGGACGGACCTCGTAATTTTGAACCTCTATCAGATGACGAAGACGACATCTGAGCTGGCACCTTCTCTCTACACCACATCACACCAGCGGGAGGACGTTTGGCCCGGAGGGTTTAACTCAAAATTTGATAGAAATCTATAAATTTAATGTAAATACCGTATACCATATTTCATCCATCTGGTTCAAATAATTTTCGAGTTATCTTCGTCACAGACAGACATACAAATTTCTCAAAAATACGTTTTCAGAACTCGTATTCGTCAAAACTTCAAGTTTGAAGTTTATTATGATTGCAATACATTTTCTATACTACGTCTAAGAAAAAGTAAAAAATATTTACAAGCTTTTTCCATTTTAATTCTGTATCTCTAGTATTTTACCGCTGTTATTCTCAATATATTTGCATATTTCCAAAGGAATGTATACTATTATCGGTCGGGAACTTCTGATATAATACCTGTGAAAAATTGATTTCATTATTTTCCTTGGAAAGGTTTCTGGTCCATTTTTGTCTCTCATTGATATGATTCCCCCATTATTCTCGAACACAGATGTCATTCTTTAAAAGTTTTGGGTGAATGCCCATTCCTAGCTTTTGTGCAAATAGCGCCAATTTACCACAGTGACAGGCACTTTGCTCAACCTTTCTACTCTCTGCCTTGTCACGAGTGACAGGTCGTTTCCTCTGGGTGGCAAGCTATTTTGGAGACACTCGCAGTCGAGGGAACTATGCGCATTCATAGATATCTGCCCTCTTTGTTTTTGACCTAAATGTAGCTCGGGAAAACAAAGTTTGAAAAAAATTCTCTAATTGAATTAAATAAATTGTTTGTACACGGAAAAAGTTTTCAGATTTATCTCTAGAAACTTAAAAAAAATATTTGGTTAATTTAACACTCCATTCTCGACTAATCTCTGTCTTAATATGAATTAAGTCATTGTGTCTATATATATATATATATTGTTCTAATTTGGCCCATGTCATTCTAAATTATTCTCTTATTTCCTGATCCCACTCCACTTTTTCTGTTTAATTAATTCAGCTGAAGCTTTGTAAAAATAATGCGCCATCAGTTCCACGTGTCGAGAGAAAATAATCCCTCCGTTGCCCTTGTCAAAGATCAACACGTGCATTGAATCAACGCGAGGCGGAAATCTCATGTTATATAAGATCAGGGATAAAATGTTCAGTTGAACTTCATTCTTCTCTTTTCGCTCTTTGTCGTTGTTCTGTGTTGTGTGTTTGTGGCTCATGCTTGTATAAAATGCGTGCTGCTCCTGGATAAAATAAAACGACGTTAAGAAATCGAAAGTCTCTTCAATGTCTTCAAACCTGTCTTCTGCTTTTATGAATTATATGCTTACACATTAAAGTGGTGTTTTCCCGCACAGGTTCGTATCCTGTAGACTCTTTAATATGTAAGCATATAATTCTTACAAACAAGCTGATAAAATAAATATTTTTGCAAAAGCCGGCCTTTTCTATTAAGCGGACATGGTGCAAAAAACCATTTGAGGCCCTAAATGTTTTGTAAAGTTAAAAAAAAAAATGCAAACTCGAATACATATTACTATTACTTGCTTCTTCAATGCATGATTTTTTGCAATTAATTACTTCAGGAAAATTATAATATTTCTTGCAATTTCTTTTTCGCTGCTTAGTATAGCAAATGCATTAAGCGATCTAACAATATTAAACATTTTATGGTATGAATTATCAAAGTAATATATGCAATTTAACCTAGTAGGTGAGGTAAATGACCGTACTTCATGGTTATAATATGTTGCACACTTGCACTAAGCTGTAATATATCTTTAAACTTCATATATTTAAAAACCCATCGGCCCCGCTATTGTTACAGTTCAACATTCTTTCTTCTTAATACCTCGCTATTACCGTTCAGAACATTATTTTAGTTCTTGATCACGCTGGGGCCTCCTTAATCGCTGTGCCCCGGCGCATAGTATCCTTCGCACTCCCCGGATGGCCGGCCCTGATTTTTGCTTATAAGGGATTTGCATATTATAATATTTTCTCTAAAAGTTATTTCTACGTTAAAAATATCATAGATGAAAGGATTTTAATCCCGAGCAAACTCCAGTGCATCAATTAGTTAACAGTAATTGAGAATGTGTTTATTTTTTTGGCACATCACAGGTTAGAACGTTTGAGTTCGAGCTACCAAATGTATGAATGGTAGGAATGTGAATGGGAACGTTTTTTAAAATGTCAATTAGAAATTAAGCAAAATTTGGACTTTTTTTTGGACAAAACTACCTACACTGAACTACTACTACCCTATTACTGCACTGAACTGATTTATACAACATTTTAAAATTATAAAAAAAATGTCTTAAATATGAACAATTTAATTGCCTTTCAATTCAATTATGCTGGCTGAATTTGGATGATTTTTAAAAATATTTTCTGAACAATTTTCAATATTAAATCTCATTGTGACTGTAAAATTTAAACTGATTTTTAATTGCTTCACAAAATATCTAACCACATTCGTTTCTTTTATATTAAACGCTAAGAAAAAAAAAGAAGCATCTGCGCTTTTTAAATGAAAAATCAGAAAGTGAAATTACATTACTAGAAGGAAAACATGCAATTTCAGGTAGGTTACCAAAATAAATATTTAATGGCACTCTAATGCCGTGGTGCTTTATTTCATTGGGAATATTCATGTACAGAATAAGCAATCATATATAAAACTATTAAAGTAATATACCGTTAATGTCTATTGTGTCCTGCAGCTTGAAAATGTTGAGGGAATGTATGCATCATGTTACGTATAAAAGATTTGATTGGTATTAAGAAACCAATGTTCAAGTTGAACCAGCAAGTCATCAAAAGCCACTGGTCTCCAATGTACAGGGTGTCCCAAAATGTATGCAGCGTCTAATTTTTACAGATTCCGATAGAACATGTTAAGACGAGTATTTTTATATATGCCATTTGGGGTGCCGGAATATAGCATCATAGTCTAATTACACGAAGTATATTAATTACGAATCTGACGGTTTGTATTCCAAACCACGATGCATACGACGATTGCACAACATGGACGCTTCCCTAGGTGACTATACAAATTCGTGGCAACCTGTAAGAGGGGAAAGCGCTTCTGCAAATGAATATGCAAATCCCCGCCGTGGCATATATGGCTAGAAAACAGGTTTGATGAGAATGAACCGTTCGGTGTTCGCTAAAATATTTCTGTGTAACGTGCGTAATCGTTGTGGTTCTGAAATGAGCAAATATTGGATTGAGCATCATATTTTCATGGTGCTGACTTATCATGAATTGCAATCATATCACAGTTCCGCGAAAAAATTCTGCAATCACTACAACATATACGGCACGATGATCAAAAGGACGTACGAAAGCTTTAAGGAAACCGGCACTGCGTTGGTCAATGTGTAAGCGAAGATGTGAATGGAAAAAAGAGATGTGTGCAAGAACAGAACCTAATGTTCAGAAGATGAAAGCTTTTGAATGACAGTGACATCCCATTCTTGCGTGGTATAGACAAGTTAAGCGATCATTGGCTTATGCAAGATAGTACTAGATCTCACCGCATTCACAAAATTTTGATCTCTTAGCTGAACATTTTCACGATAGATTGACAGAGTTGGATTCCATTACAAAACAAATAATAGTAGAGAATGGCCACCTTCCTCTTCAGATCTTAACCAGTGCAATTTTTTTATGAGGACTTATGAAAGACACAGTGTATCTCATACAGCCCTCAACATTGGATGACTTAAGAGCAACAATTGAAATAGAGGTTAAGGAAATTGGAACATATGTTTTGCAGAAAACATTCGAGAACTTCGATTCCAAACTTGGCCATTTTATTTGTTCGAACGGCCGACATGTCGAAATTCTATTCTATTGAAAGTTCTCAATAAATATTTATTTTTACTTGGTTTTGTTCTCGTTTCTTGAGGTTTTCATGACACAAGCTTCACAACTTAATTAGACTATGGCGCAACATTCGGGGACTTCGCATGTTATACATCAAAATACTCGTATTTAATTATTCTATCGGAATATAAAAAATTAGACACTGCATACCTTGTGCGACACCCTGTTTATGCAGTTGTATACAAGACAGATAGTCGGACATTAGACCCATCATATTTTAGCAGAAAACAAAGCAAAGTAAGAATGTGCCCTTCAAGGTAGTGGTTTTTTTTAAAATTTATATCAATCAAATTTTCAATTACTTAAAAAAGAAATTCAAAAGTTCTTTTTCCAAAACTTCGCAAAATATTATAGGATAAAAAAAAATTCACAGTGTTTTTAAATTGAGATAATTATATATAATCTTTTTAATGACATCAAGTAAATTATAATGTACCTCTTTATAGTTAAAACTCATTTTCAAAATTATTTTAAATGCTACAATAATTATGCTTATTTTTCATTTAAATTATAATATATTCCAGTGCTTAATCGAATCTTGCGTTTATACAGTGGGAGTTGCTATCCAGAAACATTCTCACATGCGCTGTATTTCTCTCTTTCGTTTTTTTTTCAATTGCGATGGACATCAAAAAAAAAAAATTTAACTTTTCAATTTTTTTTTTCGAATTTTCCAACAATTTTTCTGAATATATGATGTCGTAGAGTTGATTAACTGATTTTCCTCCTAGTCAACAATTTATTTACATGTTATTTTTACTTAAATTTCAAGCAAAATATTAAAAATTGTATAGTATATAGCAAAGGCATGGAATAATATTTTGCCACAAGCTTGTTTTGAATAGATATTGAATCCATTTACATAATTGCTTCAAGAGTAGGTTTCTGTGTCTCTATTGATCTCAACAAACACGTGCTATTCCTAGACGGAAATTGCTACTGGTTCGCCCGGATATTACACCGGATATTCTCCCGGATTATTTGTAAGGATTCTGGATCAGTTGAAACCTACTGCGGACTTAATTTTCGGTCTGGTTTCGTATAATCAATCCATAATAGAACGCGTATCAGCAAATGAAGCTCAATCAACTGACATTATATATGGAAACTAATCAGTGAGATAGTTGCCTAATTCACTTCGATCTTGGCTATTCATCAGAATGAAATAACTCTATAATCTTAACATTGAAAAAGATCAATACAATAAATGGATAATGATTATTCTTTAGAAAAATAAACAATTCTAGAATAATAACAGATTGAATATGATTCTATCATTTATTCGCATGATTGAAGTTATTTAACTTCGAATTAATTTCTTGTTAATTGTTAATGCACACCATCATGAAACTATTTTAATTTATTAAATTATTTAGATAAAAATCGTCTGTTGTGTATATGTTTCATGTTTGGTGAAATTTTTAATACTTTTTATAAATCATTATCTAGAAAAGAAACAATGGACGATGAAGTAATGTATGAAAAATGCTCAGTGAAATTAGGTGAAACGAAATATTAAATTTGGAAATTGCCAATGCTATTTAAATTTGGCTGGTGCTTATTTAATCTTATTTTAAAGCTTTTAAAAATTAGTTAAACTTAACAAGCATAGTAATGAAAATAGCATTTAAAAACAATTTTATCGTTTAAGATATGTATATCAAAATATTTCTCTGAGTTTAGAAACTTAATATTTTTGCATTATTTATAGATTTTAATACAAGCTCAAGCACATTTAGAATAGAGTGGTAATTCTTTTTTCTAAGAAGGGAGGGGCAGGAGGTTTCACTAATATAAATAAGAACGAAATACGAAAATAAATTTAATTATCATAACCTTCTTTTTTGTATTTCTATCTTATAATATAAATTATATACAAATGTATATTTGCTTCATGACATATATTAATAATATTCATAAATACAAAACAAAAAAATTATCGTTATTGTAGTTAATTCACATTAAGAGTCGCCATTCCTCTTTTTGTATACAGAATTGTTTGGTGCTTTGAATGTATAATAACGAGATATCTTTATTATAGCATCATCCTCTGATGTTTGAGTTGACAATCTTGTTTTGCTAAAATTTTATTTGATGTTGTAGTTTACATTAGTACACATTTAAAGTGCAATTTAAAACTTCTAATAAATTTTTTGTAAAATACTTTTTGATATTATTTTCCTTCTCTGATCAAATAATTAAATTGATTGACAGCCGCATTTACTTATAAAGGAAGTAATGATATATTGTGAAAAGGAGCGTTGAAGTTTTAATTTTAAAATACATTTCGGTCTTCAGTAATTATTAGACAATGTTTTAAACTAGAAAAACAACAGACTGCAACGAAAAGGGCATGTTGTTGATATCATAAAAATAGATAGGTGAATAATTTCAAAATATAAATTTCTGTTCCATCTATTTTCACTAACTGCATTTGATCAGATTTAACTGCTAGACTTTTCAAATACTGAACAGATACTTCATATTTGTACACAAATTGATAAAAAAAAACCCCTCTGTAATCGAAGTTTTTTACAAAGTCACTATATGCACATGTTACATCGATTTTTAAAAATGACACATTGGTAACTGTGAGTAAATTGATAAGAATTCATAAATCAAAATTATCTTTGAAGAAAATTTTTGCTATCAACTATTGTATAAATATTTAAACTTATCGAACAGCTATGCACAAATGCAGGAAAAAAAAAGCCACTCCTAAAAATTATTTTTTGTTTTGAAAAAAATATGTATTAGGAGTGGCTTTTTCAAGTTTGCACTTGTTACCTGGATTTTTAATGCTTGTGATAGTACGAGATTCGCCTGTGATTCGTACCTACTATCTAATAATATGACCCATTCTCTATTACATTTAAGCAATAAAAGGGGTAAAAACATAAAATAAGTAAACAATCCGATACTCCGCAAACCATAGCATAGAGATTATTAAAACTGATGAACAAGTGCAAAAACACAGACGATGCTTAAATTAATAAAAACTGAAAATTCCAATATTTTTTCAAGAAAATTCATGTTTGCCTTTGCCGCATAGATTTTTATAATTATCGAATAATAATATACATTTTTGTAATTGTAATGTAAAGAATTTTGTAACAAAAATTTTTTTCTTTTAATACATTCATATAGCATAGATTTTTACAACATCGCACAGTTGCCCGCAACTCTATGAAACAATTTATAGCCAAAATATTTTTAAGAATCATTCAAGTTCATACATGATAGACTGAAATTTTATTGGATAGAATTTAAATTTTCCTTCATTAAATTTTGTTTATGTTTACCATTATTACTACAACTAATAAAACTGAATTTTAATGTGTGTGTTGGCGCTATACAAGCTGGACCATTTGAACGGATTTGAATATTATATTTACATGCGTCTGAACCTTTTTTACGATGCAGTGGTAAAATCTTTTGAAAAAACAAAACTGAGGAATATATTAGTGCAACATTATATGGGCCATGAATATAAAAATATATAGCCATGAATATAAAAATATATAGCCATGAATATAAAAATTTACAGTTCTTTCTGTTGAAGATGATTGCGATTGCATTATAAGATGAATTTCTAATATATTTTGAGAGAAAATAAAATGAAAGACGCACATGTCATTTGATAGATGAGCATTGATTTCACACTAAAGATTTGATATATAAGTTCTTCTTTCATTGATAAAAAAATACATTCTAGGAAAAAAAAAATTAAATGTTCAAATAAACTGGTGGATCCTAGCACAGCCCAACTCTTGGCGTCTTTTTGAATTCTCGCCAAACGAGTGGCGATAATGTCGCCAATGTAGCAACCTAGACGGGTTTTTTTCTTATTTTTTCTTATATTTATTTTATATATATATTTTTTTATTTATTTTATTTTAATATTAAATAATCAACCTAGATGGATTTTTAAAAAATTATATTAATTTTTTCATTATAGTTATTTTATGTATTTATTTATTATTTTTATTTTATTATTTTTTATTTCATAATTATTTATTTATTTATTTATTTATTATATTTATTTTTTATTATATTATTATTTCTGGCCTTCAAGTATCGTTTTTTAATTGAAAAATAATAACAAATATTCAATTAATAGTTAACTTGGCGAGATTTCAAATAAATCGCCAAGAGGTGGGCCCATCTAGGATTTTACCAAATAACCAAATTATGAACTAATGGTTATGAATAATTACAAATTATTGCCAAATTATGAACGGAAAACATTTCAGTAAATCCTGTGTAAAGAATAATTCTTCGTGGCGACATCTATTGATTATAGAAAGAAACGTATTCTGATTTTTCCTTGAATTCTTAAATAAGAATGTTTTAAGGATTCCTATTATATTAAATTTAATTTTCTTAATAGTTCAAAGTTATCTGAAAAATTTCCTCTCAAAATTATTTATAAACATGTTAATTTCTTTCTTCACTTTTTTTTAAATCAATAAAGAGTAAAATAAAACTAAAAACTACCACAATTTTTTTGAAAAAAGAACCTATTAAAGCAAAATTCATATACGTTACTTGAACTCAGAATTTTTTTTTTCAAATTCTGAAACAAAATAAGATACAATGCAGTGATATACGTTGCTTTAAGATTCTGTCGAGATTTAGCCTGCAATTAATAACTATCCCTTATCTAAATACTCTGAGGCAAAACAAATAAACAAACAAAAAAAAAGACGTGAAAGTTTTGGATATTTTGAAAATTAGAGTGAACGAAAATATTAAGGGAATAATAGATTTTCCACAGCTGTCAACACATAATACTTTTATATTTAAAATAAAAAGTGATTCAAACCAACAACAGACATTTGATTTTAAATGATTTAAGGTATGAAAAATGTATGCTTTCGCATTGTTCTAAAGAAAATTAAAATATTTAAAACTAAATTTCTATGTATCTTTGCTCTGGGTTTTATTATACAAAAATGATTCTTAAAATGATTTGTAATTAATATACATAGAATGCATTGATTATGTTTTTAGTGAAATAAGTCAATTTAGTACTGTTTTTTGTATTAATTGCATACAATTATTCTTAAAGCAAATGGTTAAATGAACATTTCGACTTGATCTATCCCCCCCCCCACAATAATAAGAACATTCAAGCCTGCAGTTCAGAAAATTTTATCACTGTGTCTAATCGACCATTTAATCAAAAAATGTCCTTATATTTTTTTTAACGTTGTGGATATTTTCAAGGAATCAGTGCGATATAACTTTGAAATCAAATAAGATTAAAAAAGTGCTTCATAATGTTAAATATATTTTTATTATTTTATCAAACCGACTGATGGCACCACGAGCAAATACACTTGTTCAAACTATTGATCGAATAACTGACTGACAACTGTATCTATAATTGACGAAAGTATACTGAATAATATTCAATTTTCCGAAATCCTGTTAAAGTTTTGTGACATCACATCTTTTGAACTAAAATATTTACAATAGAATCAATAATACTAATAACAATATTATAACTATAATTAATAACTGCTTTGTACAAAAAAGTTAATCCTAAACTTTATTCATTGTTCTATACTTATTTTTCATTTGAAAAAAAAATTAGATTTCAAGAACTCAAGATAGCAATTACAGTGAAATTTAAAGATTGATGAATTTCCCTCCTTAAAATTCAACTAAATATTTCGCTTTGAAAATAAAACACTTATTAAAAAGATATTATCCTTTTATACAAACTTATGTGTCACATTGGATAAAGACTAAAGAAATCTTGCAAATGATGTTAAATATTAAAATTATACAAATTTTGTATAATTTTTAAAGATAACCTTAGTGCTAAACTATCCAAATATTCTTTTTTCATGGAATCATTTCAAAAATATTATGCAATTTCTTTTATAAAATTCAATAAATAAATAAATAAATATTTAATTTCTAATTACTGGTTACCATTAAAAATTAATTTTGGTAACTTAAACTTACTTATACCTTTATTTTCTGTTCAAGTATTAAGTTTCACCTACATTAGGATTGGAATATTTGTAAATAAATTTCTTACAGATATTCTTGATTATTTTGGATTATGATAAAATTAAAATTGAATGAATTATTAAACAAACACATCATTAAAAGTCGCAATTAAATTTTAGAGTGACTTTTAAACATTATTTTTTTTTAAAAAAAATGCTTATTTCCGAAGAATTTATTTTGGCACAGCTTTAGAAAAGACTTGGAGGTTAAATTGGATATATTCCAACGAATATTCTTCTAGCACTTTAAACGTCCTTAGGATAAACAATCTTAGAAACAATATTCATGCCATATTTTCTACCCTTTGACAAGCCATTAATGTCAATCATTCACAATTGTTAGTTGAATTTAGAACTGAGAATGATGAATGATCCGTAAAAACTAACTGCCATCTGTCATTCATTTTTGCCATCCTCCTCTGCTTATAAAAGCGCAAAAAAAATAAAAATAAAAAAAAAACCGGAGAAAGTAACTGAAAACATTATTTTTAACTCATAAAAACATATTAACGTAATGCTTATACATTCGGAGGCTTATTTTAAATGCTGATATTTGAAACAAGATTCTCTATTTTCAACTGAAATTTATGCAAAAGCTTCATGTATTTTATAAAATTATTTTACTATATAATTATTTTTTTTAAAAAAATTGACAACACTTAGAATTTATTCACTCGAATTTTATTTTTTGTCAAAAATTTTTAATGAAAAAAATTACAGAATGACACGATCAATACAACAATGAGTACATATTCTTCAGTATATGTATTGATCGTTTACTTAAATCGAATGTTTAACTCAAAATTCTTGAAAATGACAAAAGTTTTAAGGAAAAAATATTCCTTATTAAATTTTCTTTAAATTCATTTTAATACTGATATTAATGCCACTAATAATGATTATTCTTTTTAAATACTGATATTTGAAAAAAATATTTTTCTATTTTGGAATGAAATTTATCCAGAAATTTCCTGTATCTTACAAAAATAATTTACTATTTAATTGCTTTAAAAAATTAAAATAATTTAGAAATTATTTCCTCGAATTTTACATTTTCAGACATTCTCAATCAAACACAAATGGTTCTGAATGGTAAATCATTCGATATATGCAATCATTAATTTATTAGAGGGGGAGTGAGGTGAAAGGTTTTGAAATAATACGAAATTCTTGCAAACTACAAAAGTTTTAAGGTAAAATTATAGATTTTTCTGTAACTTTCTTTTTTCCAAGTTTAAAATGTGCGTGACATTCAATAATCCGTCACTGCATTTCTAATTTGGCACATTTCATAGATAATATAATCAACTAAGTGTTGTTATATTATCTAGCTGTTATCATCTATTGTTATGTCTATATTATCTAATGTTATTAAAACTTTGAGACTTAAATTTTTAATAACATTTTTCTAAGTTTGAGAAA
>JAPMOR010061429.1:0-11495 GCA_026543865.1 Argiope aurantia | reverse complement strand
TTGTCCGATTGAAACTGTTGTTGTTTCTAATGGCCCTTATCATAGACAAGCCCACTGACTTTAGAAGTCAGTGATTTTAAGCCAAGGGTGCGTCTCTTGTTTTTCAGTTGCGTCATCTAGGGCCAAGAGTACGACTTAGCTAAACACACGTCACAACCCTTTTTACGAGGCGGACTTATTTCATATATTTCATTCACAGATCGTTATTTAGACCTGAAGCAGAGAGCGATCACCCCTGATCCAATATCCCCAGTGTACTGTCATGACTTGGAGGACTTTGTGACCACGATAGATTTATACGTGTGCCAGCCACCACACACACGGAGAGTCTTCGGCCGGCGGGGTTCGAACTCGTAACCCAAGGGACGCGAGTCCAACGCCCTACCAACCAGGCTATCCCGGCCTTCCGATTGAAACTAAACTGTGAAACAGAACAATTTTAATAACGTGACTATGACGGATTTGTTTAAAAACTTAATACAGATTTATACTTTTGATGTTAAAATTTGTGCCAAATTTTATCCATTTAACTCTTTAAGCTGGTAATTATCGTGTTTATTTGAACTCGGACAGGTAGGCAAATTTCCAAAGGATGAATTTTATTCTTAATTTGATAGAAATCCAAAAGTTTATCGTATAAATCATAAACCAAATTTCATCAATATTGAATTGAACATTATTGAATTATAGTTTTCACTGATAGCCATATTTCCTAAAATGAGTTTTTAAGTCTCAAGGAGGCCCGAGACGTAAAGACGCGTCAAAATCCCGAAGTCGAAATTGTTTCTGACGACTACGACACTGTCTTTGTGTACAAGAAAGAGACATGCTTTCAACGTAATTTGGTATTAGAAAAATACAATTTTTATTGCATTTATTGATTGATTTGAAGCGTTTATATAACAGAAAGCTTTAGAAATACCAACAAATACAAAACTTACTAACTATTTATATCTTATTTAATACGTAGATATTTTGGCGAAATAATAGATCTTTAATTTATTTATGAATAACTGGCGGTTAACGGCTTTGCTGCCGCAGAAGAAATAATTTTGGAAATTTGAAATAGCTATCTTGTTTAATTAGGAATGATAGAAACAATGATATTTTTTTTATTGTCGATAATGAATATATTCATTGAAACTGAATGATAAATAAGGGAGAAGTACAAACAATATATATTCTATTATTTGCATTTGTTATTATTTGTTATTCAGGTGATTTAGGGTAGACAATAGTTTTTGTTTTTCCGTCTTCAGTAAAAATAAATAAATTTCTTGACTGTTCGACTTGTGAACATCCCACATACAACTGGTCATGTGAAAATCAGGGAATTTTTAGGTTTAATCCGCACACTTAAAGTGATTGCGCCTTGTTGAGGATCATCGAGTATTCAAGTCGAATGAGGAACTGCAGTCCTTTGAAATCAAAAGGTATTTCGGTGGGAATAATGAGAATGCGTGGAATGAGCATATCTTCTCCATTCAACTTTCCGTTAAGAATTGTTGTCTCTATTTTTGCCGCATGTTGGTCTTCTGAATCTGATTTGTGTGATCGGGCAGCACATTAACATTGCCTTAGATGTTGATAATAAGATTTTGAAGCACGTGAATTTGCACTTCGCAAACGATCTGCCTCATTGCTCACTCATCTTTCCTCGTTTGTTTGAGAATCTCAAATTTTCTTATTTCTGTGTGCTTCGGTGTAGATCTACTAATTGCGAACGTTTGGGAGGCATATTTTTTGACGAAGCAATTAACACGATATACGTTTGTTTAACCAAAATATCTTTTGGCGATTCACTGAATAAATAGAAAATTTACTGTTTGCACTGGAAAATTTTCATTATATATAATTTACCTTGATCGCCATCGATAATAATAATTCTATTTTGTATGTGTGGGATAAACTCTGAATAATATGTGCGGTTCACCGCAGCCAAAATATTGTGCACGATTGAATGACAATATCCTGTGTAGATGACTATTCATTCACGAAAAGAAAAAAAAAAATTAATCCTTGCACTAAATGTTGTCGCTTTCATTTCACTCCTATTGATTTGCATCGATGATAATAATTTTATGTTGTTTGATATATGTGCGATTAACTCGAATGACATATGCCGTTTAACTTTTGTCAATTTCAATTATCAGTTTTAAAATAATGTTGAATCATAGAAACGTATGAAGAGATTTGTGTGTATATTTTATTTGTTCAAAATACATGCTAATAATTGTAATATTCCTATTACCTTCGCACAAGCAAGTAATAAGCTAACAAAGTTTTATCGCAATCTGATGAGAGGTACGGCAACCAGTAAAATACGAACAAACAAAAATTTATTTATATATAAGATTAAATCGCTCGTAATTCAAGCGCCTGTTCGCCGCTCAAGTACAAAAATATTTCGAAAACGTGAGAATTGCCCAAATGCTCGTTAAATCGTAAATTTAATATATATATTCTTGAAATTAACAGAAATACATTGTAAACCTACTGTATGCTTTGACGTCTTAATTTATATCACAACTTAGAGCAGTCATACTTCTAGTTAGAAGATGGAAAATTTTTATTTCAAAACGATAAGAACGGAAATTGAAAACCAGAAGTAGTAAGTATTTATAAACTTATGGCCATTTTCGGAAGATGAGATACTGGTCACTATTACATACATAATAATTTTGTAAACTATTCAATTGATTTCTACATTATGGATTTTTGTGAGAGCATTTCTGAAAGTCTTTATTTAAAAAAAAAACTGATAATGCTGTAACGTCCAAAAACATTAATATTTGCTGACGAACTATAGCAATCATTTTTATTTGGCAGAAGGACGTTAATTCAACACATTGCTGTATTCATACTTAAACATACTAAATAACAGATACTTATTTTCCTATGTAAATCAAAATGGAAAAAATTTATGTTTTCACGATAATGTGCTTTTTTATTCAGTTGTATTAAACACTTTTACCTTTAAACGACTGATTATAAATGAATATAAATTACTGTATTAAAATTTATCAAATATGTAATTAAACAATTCAACATTAATTTCCCCATCTTCTTGTTCCCCACTTCTTTTCGTAACCTTAACCCTCTTTGTTCCATGTTTCCTATGCCAGATATGATATAAGAAGTTTCAATTATTTTCCCACTTACAAAGCGAATTCAAAATATTAATTTTATATTTTCCGTGCAATTTAAAATAAAATGGGTGAATTTTAACTGTCCTTGGAATTTCTAATTACTAATCACTTTTAAATATTTTTTTAAATATTTATTTCTACATAATTTATTTAGATATTAATTAATATCCCTCCTCAACCAACCTCCAAAACATTAGTGTTGGCTTTCAATTGTTAAGATGGTAATAACTGTTCGTTATAACTTAATTGTTATTAAACTCAAAATATTTCAATAGTCGCCAGATGTCATTGTTATAAACAGCAGCATAACTGTTTATATGCTCAACAAAGTTACAAATGCAAACAATCTAACAGAACAAACAATAAATCCCTGCTCTGTTGCTCTCTATTAAAATTCATTCACTATTTTGCAACCGAACGTTGTGCGACTGTTTTTTTGCTGAGTAATGATGCTTAGTGCTATTTTTGGGAATTTCAATGAGGCTTCGGCCATCGTTGTGTTCCTCGTCTTTATGACGATTTGGGAAATACTAGAATATTTCCTCTTCCCCGATGCACCATCTATCGGGGATGTTGATTCAGATCTAGATTTGGATCTTGATGCGGATGTAACATCTCATCCGCCTGTTCAACTAGTAGCTATTGTGCTCTCGTATACAGTTTATATAATCTGTCAGGCTTTGGAGCTACCTGCTGAACTGGTTCCTATTCAAGTTCAGAAGATTGGGGCTCCAATTTTAAAATCGCTTGCGATTTACAAAATGTGCTGCGCACTGCATTTGCCGGCACGCCTGGCTACTATAGGAACCCCAGTTGTGGAGTCCTATGCTGTCTACCAATTTTGCATGGCCTTGGACTTGCCAGCTGAGTACTGATAACGGCAGATTGCAGTGTAACATCAAAACTGTTTTCAGCTGCCTAGTAGTGTTGGGAACTGTCTTCTTCGGTTGCCGAATGCTGCATCAAAAACTGTCATCGGTGTCTATATGCGGTTTCAAAGATTGTCATCGATTGCAGAATGCTGTCATCGATTGCAGACTGCAGTAACTTAAAAGATGCTATCTTGGAATCAAGAGAGCTACCCGATGCAGCGATGGAGGGAGGGTTGGCGGGCGGGGAACGAGAGTAGCACACCTCCACGCGATGTTCCCTGGGCAACGGTGAAGTTCCATGGAACTGCAACGGCTAAGATGCTACTCAGCAACAAATTTAAATAAAGAATGTTTAATTAATCTGGAAAAAAATGTAAATATTTTTTTGTCCTTAAGTTATAAATTTACATTTCCGTGATACAAAAATTCACTCTCTTCATTAAATATTACAACACAAATTGTATTTATTTATGGTACAGTGCCTGTTGAATTTGAAAGCAAATGTAATTTACTAATTTCTTGCATTTGCTTTGAAGAAATGCGACTTACTTGAGTAGAAAGAATGCACAATTTTATGCATATATATATAAGTTAGGATTTTTCAGTATTGTAATCTTATGGCACAAAATATGTTTTTTATAAGTTATGCAATATTTCAAAGAATTATTCCATAAAAATTTCTCCGATTCATCATAAAATACAATTTTACCTTCAAAAAGATTTAAATGCGATAAATAATATTTTATTTTATTTTATTTCAATTAATAAATATATTTCTGAAAGCAATTATGAAGTCTAAATTTTATACAGTCCTTCGATCCTATATTAATAAAATAATCTTGACAAACTAGCATTTCAATCCTCTGCGATCAAGCTTGACAGATTTATATAACTTTGAATATTATTCGTTTAGGACAATCCACAATTTCATTATTTTAAACAATCAGTCTTGGAAAAATCCAAACGCTGATTGTCGTATTTTCCTCAAGACGGTCGATGGAGAGGCCTAAAATTGTGCGTTTTTATAGAATGGAGACATTTAAATTTTGATAACCCAATCAGTTTTAATTGAAAAAGAGTGGACATTTTTTATTTAAAATGTTATTAACTATAGAATATTTTATTCAATATGACTCTAAAAACCGAGGATCTGCATAAAAATTTTAAATTGCTAATTCATCGGAAAATTTAATGATTTAAACTACATAAAATATAATTATTTATTTAAATTTAGATTTTTTATTAGATATATACACCAATTAATAAAGTTAAAAAAAATTAATCATTTGGCACTGAATAGAATTGATGTCCTGTTTATATTAAGCTAAGTATGCCTTGATTAAAACTGAATTAATAATATAACTATTTTAAAATTTCAGAGAAAACCTTTTCTGGCATTCATTTTTATTGAAAATATTACATTTCATATTTATTCCATTTCATGCAAACGTGTGTTGAATATTACACATTGCCAAGTTTTTAGTTTACCGCAATACTTTTGTAAAATTTAACTTAATTTTTCAATTTGAGTTCGTGCTGCAAAAATCTAATTTTTCTTGCGCACTCATTACAAGCTCATGCAGGTTAAATTTTATTTTCATTTTGTATGAAATAAATTGTTAGAAAATATCATTGACATGCTTTGAAAAATTAAAAACAGAAACTTATAGGTTAAAACATCGGTATCATTGAAAAGATTACTGTCTGAACTATAAGGAGATGTAATAATCAGTTTTGAGCTTAATATCGTCGAAATTTATCCCGGAAAAACTCAAAATTTTCTTTTAATTTTTAATTAATTAAAATTTAAAAAAAAAATCTCTCTGGGGTATTCATTTTTACCCTCCAAAGTTGATATGGGTCAAGTTTTGTAGTTCTAGATCAAATGGTCTGGCGTGTAGTGCGCCAACACACACACACACACACATTAATATTTATTATAAGTGTAGATAAATAAAGGGAATCTATCTTTAACACTTTTCACAAAATACACATAAAGTGATTACTTTTCTGCCCGGCGATTCAGGCTAGTTCACTCCTGAATATTTGAAGCGAAAAATTCTGAGGAAAGTGGAGGGTCTATTGAATATTTTGTAGCAATTTCATCTCGAGGAATTTGATTAAGAACGGGGATGTTCAAGTGTTTGCGTATGTCTGTCACCCATGATTAGGTACGGAAAAGAATTCTTCATTTTTGCCTCAAAGATCTACGAAATTATTTCAGGATCTTCGCCACGATGTCAGTCTGATCAATACCAGACCGTGAATGAATGATCTTTTTTTTAGAATCATAAGTTATTTCTGATCATAAGCTCTTAAAGTTGATAGGAGAAGATTATTAGTTTATAGGAAAAATGGTTTAGATCAGAAATTTGCAAAACGCAGTTCATGATAAGGCTGTGAAAGTATTTTTCCTTACTTTTCGATCATTTTATTTGGGATATTCATTAAAAATATAAAAAATAAAATATATAGCTCAATACACGAACAAGCGACTCATATTGAAGAAAGAAAACGAAAGAACAAAACATCTTTTAACTAGATTCTAGATAAAGATACATACAATTTGTCATTGAAGTGAGGAAATTTGAATTTTTATTTTTTGTATTACGTTAATTATGGTTAGTGCCGCGCTGTTGCTTGTATAAGAGAATTTTTTTTATGTGCTGTAATATGCAAAGTGTGAATTCATAGCTGCATTGCAGAATGCATTTCATTTCAAATTCAACAAATAGTCGCTTTGTTAGTAGAAATCATATTGTTACGAATTTTTACCGGGGTTCGTTTGGATAGTGGAAGTTGTATGGTGTAAAGAACGCTCAATCAGCAGTAGAAAATAAAACAACGACGTTTATTTACACGAAGACACACAGGACGGCACAAAAGAGACAGCTATATACAGCACAGAGACGACTATAGTCAGCCGAGACGTGTAGCATACAACCAGAATCTACTGCAGACAATAGCGCACAGCTCAGTTCAGCACGAGCTTGACTCAGTCGCTGCACCGCTAATCCCTGGAAGACCAATTCTTCACCGTCGATTTCGATTACTCTACTCTGTCGCTTCCGACTACTCCGCTCCGTCGATTCCGCTTACTCTTCTTCGACCACTCCGTTCACTCTGACTACTGACTTGGACTACTCGGTCTGGCAGCTGCGGACCCTTTTATAGGTCTCAGGAGGCGGGGATAGAAGCCTCTCAACCAATCAGGAACGTTCGAGGCGTATCTCGGTTCCTACTGGACGGATCGGGAAAATTCTCGAAATTTCGGGTATAATCTATTTTAGCGCCAAAGTCGCCAAATTCGTCGCCAAGTCGCCAAATGGTCGCCAAGCTCTGGGACCTCCAACGCACCACATGGACTCCGTCTAGTACCGATGACTTTAAAACAGTTTTTCTGTTGATGGAAAAAAACTATGCTGGGAAGCCCAATTGCAGGTTTGTAACAATATCTGTAGTTGCTTCAAACTTTTTGTAGAAGATGATTGCATATGCAAAACGAAAAACACTCGTTATACTTGCACTTTAGATGAAACAGTTTCAGATAAATAATTATGGTATATCTGAGCTAATTTCGAGTATAACCACACAAAATATGAAAGCAGAAATTTTAGAATATCAGATTTTTTTTATATATGCTTGTGCATAAAACCTAAGTGTGCTATTCTTCAAGATTTGCAAGATTGAATTATCACAGCGGCATATTCATCAGCCAATGCCTACTTAAATCACATGCAGTAAGAAATGGATATCCAATTCGATGTTTGTCATATATTAAAATATAAACTTAAAATTTCCTGTATTCAGAAATGCATCCTTTGCGTCTGTTATTTTCTATCCTTACAAATAAAAATAGATTTATATGTGCGTTTGTGTTGGCACTCTAGCCAGCCGTTTGGCCTACAGTTACCAATTTTGGCGCTTACATGCCTAGAAGGGAGAGAATTTCACTTCAGAGTAATTTTCTTCAAATGTTAATTATAACTTTCAATAATTAAAAGTTAAATTGAGGTTTCTTGCATTTTTCTACGATAATATAATTGCAATGATATGAATTTTATACCATTTCGAAATTGAAAAAATTATCTTTTTAATTGTATCAATTTTTTAGTCTTGCTAATTTTTACTAAATTCCGGTATATTTTTTAAAAATCTTTCTTAGGCTAATTTTTACATTGTTGGTAGAAATTGTCCTGAAATCTAGACCATTTTCATCGTTTTAGAAAATATTTGATCACATGATTTTCTTCCGCTTTTGAAAGTATAAATGCAGGATTCTGTTTAAGTCCTGTGTTATTGACAAAACGGATAAAGAATGAAATAGCAATTCCGAGAAATTTAGAAGATAAATGAACCACACATTTATATTTTTAATAGCGCCAGGATGTCTTTGGATAGATCTCCATTAAAAAGGTCTTTGTACACAATAAGAACATAGGTAAAAAAATAAAATAAGACGACTTTAACCCTCATCTGATTATCTTTATAACTTACCTGAAAATTTGACTATATCCTAAATCTGAAAATATATCAAAACAATTTTACTGAAATTATATATAACCAATTTTCTTGACAAATCAACTGGTCGCCAATGGTGACTAGTTAGAAAAAATATTGTATCTATGCACCTTCTTTTTTGAATAATAATCATAATACCCAAATGGATTTAACGAAAACTTGCACATACTTATTAAAATATTTAATAACAATCAGTACTTATGGTTTAATTATTATAATCAATTAATGATTATGAAATTACTTAAATAATCCTTAAAATAAACTATAGAATAATCAATAAAATCGATAACTGGCAAACGTCAGCTTTTCCTCTTATTCAAAGTTTTGAAGATTCATTCAAAGGCCACCAATTCATTATAGGAATAAACGACGGGTTCCGACAAAGAAAATCACGTGGGACGCAATCTACTAAGCTGATTGGAGCGCTGCTTTCTTCGAAAAATGATAAAGCTGTTCTGGCGATCTCTATAGCAAGAGAAAGGCTTGGCCCTTATTGGAGGATTTCATTCTTAACAAGAGCCCAAATTAATTGGCGATTCCGAATCGGGTCTTCGTATTCTGCCTTGAATAATTTCGATATTTCCTTTCTTGTCAGGGCGACGGGTCTTAATGGGAGCGTACCATTTTGTCGGTAATTTTCTAAAAACATTGTTTTCTGTGAGAAACCAAATGAATGTAATCTTTCAAAATAGTTCTATTTCATTAACCGAAGAATTGTTAGGTATGTTCTTTTTTTACTAAAGGAAAGATATAATTAGGTAATAAAATATAAAAGGTATATTTATTTTCATATAAAAGGTATAATTATTTTGCAGCCCCAGGCACAATATATTAAAGACTGTTAGATTTAGTTTCAGATTTCAGCAAATTTTTACCATAATCAACGCGTTAATGATTTGTCTCAGTGTTTTATTTCAATAATTTTCTGAAATGATATATTCTTTAATTAATTTGTTTTTAGTTTGAATAAATAGGTAAATGAATAAAATTATTGAAAATTTAATTATTAGTTAATGTTTTTCTTATTTAGGTATAAAAACATTTAATGATTATGATAGGTTATTAATCATTATAATAAATTTTAAACTATTATGTAATTCAAAATTATTATTTTTTTAAACCTATTAAATGGAATTAAATCTAATCTTTTATTTCCTCCTACATGACGTATATATAAAAAAATGGAATCATCAAAAAATTGGGACTCGAGATTTTGTCGAATCTACATGTTTCAAACCTCCCTAAGTTTAAAAAACATATTTTTTGCATTATGATTGTCTGTCTGGGACATGATAAATCAAAAACGCTTGGAGCGAGACGCAATTAAGTTTATTGCCTTTATACCAAATTTATTGGTTTTTATCAGATTCTGAGTAAAATCCATTCACTGGAAGTCTATGACCCCGTCATGTGAAGTCATGTGACCCCGATAACTACAAAAGACAAAGAGGTATGTAGATAAAATTTGATATACAGGTTTAGAATTTAAAATATTTCTACCTATCAAATTTTTAATCAAATCCATCAAACTATTGACAGCATATCGATCTGTGGTTTCATAATAACTCATCAACTTAATGGCTTAAATGGACTCCCTCGCAATGACAAATTTGGCATGTTGTAACTTCTGAAATTTGATGATGCCTTATAAAACATATCTTCTCTAGATGGATTTGGTCAAAGTGATAGATTCACTCTGAAGATCTATATAAAGATCATATTTCAATTCTAAAGACAATGAATTTTTATGTGAGGAAAAAAACGGATGAAACGTTGAATTGCGTGGAATTCTCCAGAATAATCTTTAGATAAAAACCAACATTATTCCACTTTCAAATATATTTTATTTTCGTCACCAATGTCATTAAATTCACCATCAAGTCACCAAAGGGTTGCCAAGATTGGGGAATACACTAATTCTTCAGCATCTATTAAGGTTTAGTTTAGTTTAGTAATAATAACGTCCCGTTTAAAAGCAACACTTGAGCTATTTTGGGACGGACCTTATCATTTTGAACCGCAATCAGATGACGAGGACGACACCTGAGCTTGCACCACCTCGCCAAACTTCCGCACCACACTAATAGAAGGACGTTTGGCCTGGACGGTTATAACGTGCACCATATCTGCTTACACGACATTTCCTCAGTGGAATCGGGTCTCGAACGATATTATTGGCATGGAAACGAGATTCGAAATTCACAAAAATATGCTTGTGGTCCCCATATGCGTAACACCAAAAATTAAAAGACAATATAGTATGCTGAAAAATGAATGGCAAAACCCAATTATTTTTGGCTAGAAAATACAATATTACTTGTATCAGGAAATTTTCAGCTCTATACTATCAGTAACTGCAGGAATTATTGATTGATGAAAATAAATGTTCAGCAAGAAGCTCATTTTTGAGCATTTTTATGAGATGTCATTTTGTCATAAATCGTTTCTAGGCACCAATGTTATTGCAAAATGCTTCTAAGCTTTCATTTCGAATCTTAACTGTTATTCTACAAAAAAGCCAAGAGAAATGCTTCCCTGAAATACTGTTCTATTTAATACTTCAAACAACAATCCTCAAGAATCCCCAATTCAAAACTTTTTATTTTTATTTCCTTTGACTTGCAGATACTAAGCCGGATTAAACTGCTTAGATTGAAATGAATACCAATTAAACGCTGAATTTGCGTCTGACGAAATCTGTAATAATTCAGACGATCTCCTATTCATAAAGGTCTTATCATGAAAAGAATTAGAATAATAGAATTCTCCAAGAAATAATACCATTCATCAAATCATTCAGAAAAGATTTCAGATTAGATTACTTTAAAGCTTTTATTCAAATAGAATTTTTTATACAATCTTTAAACGAGTACTCAACATTTATTATATAGTAAGCCATTTTAAAGAATGTTTAATAGCGGAATCTATTGTTTGAAATAATCAATCTTAAAGC
>JAPMOR010061428.1:8390-39512 GCA_026543865.1 Argiope aurantia | reverse complement strand
TTTTTGAGTATGCCAAAATTTGCGATATGGCGCCAAAAAAGGCCAGATTTCTCACACGTGACTTGGCTCATGTTGCGTACACTTGTTTAGAATAGAAACAAGCGACTAGCTTCCTCCATTTATATCAGCTCTATGATTATTCCCTTCCTCTACGACATTTTTACTTTTTGGTATGCATATTAGAGAACAAAAAGTATAACAATCGTCAAAAAATTCCAATTCGAGATTTTGATGAATCTCCACGTTTCCCTGAGTTCGAAAAACACATTTTTGGAAAATGTTCGTCTATCTGTGACAAAGATAACTCAAAAACACTTTAAGCTAGGTGGTTGAAATTTGGTATACAGTGTTTACACGACATTAGCATAATTCTATCAAAATTTGAGTAAAATCTGTTCACAGGAATTTCATCTGTAAAGCTGTTCGAATATAAGTTAACACAATAAATACAAAACGAAGTGTGCTAGATAGCTGAAATTCTGTATACATATTTAACATCTATAATGCAAACACCTATGAAACTTTGAGTCAAATCCAACAAGGGATTGACCGTTTGTCGGGCAGTGGTTTTCAGAAACATGTAAATGCGACAACTCAAAAACTCAATGATTTAAATATGACAAATGTGCAAAGTGATTTTGTGATTACAAATGTAGTTTTGTATCAAATTTTGTTTCAAGCGGTTAAGATAATGCGAATAGATTTTCGGATACTACAAGCAGCATGCCAGGAGTTAATAACCAAAATTCTCGCCAAGGATTACAGGATAGATTCAGAGAAAATGCTAAATTCTAGCCAGAAGTCAATATTTCGTAACTATTGTACACCAATGCAATGCAAGACGTTCTCTGGGTTGACACCTTTATTAGAGCGCATACGAGAAAATGTTGGAGAGACCACTCTAATCCTGCTGGTTAAAACTGTGGAATTCGGTAACCAATGTCATGCAATGACATGAATTCATTACATGACATTAGTACGAATAGATACGATTATGCTGTATTATTGTAGAGATTGGTACGATAATTATAGATGCTTGGCATGAATTTAGCATTTTTACTGAATCTATCATGAGAATATGTACTTTGGACAACATGTTGCGGACCAATGGACATCAAGATTTGACAACAACAAAAAAATTACAATTGTAATCACAAGATAACATATCAAATGTCGTTTACTTAAGCCATTGAGTTTTGAGTTCATGCATTTACATGCGTGTAAAGGATCGATAGACTGTCAACCCTTGGTCAACAGGTTTGGCTCACAATTTGATAAGAATATACATTTTAGATGATAAACTTGTGTATTACATTTTACCTTCCGAGATCTTTGCATTTTGTAGCTATCGATTCACTTATACCATAACTGCCAAACCGATTTCGTTCAAAATTTCACAGAAATTTATAAAAATTAGGAAGCTTGCTTTAGTTTAATTATAATTACGTCTCCCTTTGAAGCAACACTAGGGCTATTTAGGGACAGACCTCGTAGTTTTGAACCGCTGTCAGATGACGAGGGCGACACCTGTAGGAACCTTGGATAAGGCCATAGACGTCAAGAGTGCTCCGATTTTTATTTCCAGAGTCCTACACATGAAAATTTTGTACTCCGTAGTATAGCGTAGAAAACACTATATACAGTTTTGCTGCATTTTTTTTTCGAAGGATTGAAATCAGAATTCGGCACAAAAATAGAATTTTAGTTGCACGATTAGATACCAAATTTAATTTATCTAAACTGATTTTTTTGAGTAACAGTATTTATATGCATACAAGTGTATAGACATTCTAACGATCAATCCCTTGACAGATTTAGTTCAATTTCATTGGATGCGGATACATATTTTAGAACCTAGAACTGTTTTCAATTTAGCGATTTCATTTTGATGTTATTGTATTCAATTTCATTCGGACAGACAGACAAATTTCCTAGGAAAGAATTAATTTTAAAATTGGACCAAAATCTTCAAATTCAGTACAGAGTCTATATAAAAAATTATTTCCACCCATTGACACCAGGTCAATGGTTGAAACCCAATGGATTTTTGATGACATCAAATCTCGAATTAACCATGTTCCGATTCTGAAACACTTTTCCAACAAATCATTGTGGTTTGAAAAACCGTATGGAATCAACTCTGAAAAAGGACAAAGAATTGTAATATTTTTTTATTCTAAACAAGATTTCCTAAATTTATGAATACGCTACGGTAACTGCTTTGACATCTGGCAGTTCATAAAAACAAACAAGAGATCAAATAATTCTAATTTTGTCAACTGAATCTATGAGCTTTTTAAACTCGCCACGTGACGTGAACCGTGGTTGAATTTAGAAGACATTAGTAAAGCGCGCAATCTTTAACTTTTTCATGCAATTTTAAGCCAGATTTTCTTTACAGTCCTGCATCTGAGGAAGGCTTACAGGTAATTTCATTTTTATTTGTTTAGATTGCTGTGTTAAATGTATCCATGTCATTAGCTTATTAGTGTTTCAAAACTCTATTTTTTACAATATCAAATAATGCACGAGCATTCTTTATCAATTTTTGTGGTCTGATAGAAATAGAGCTGAAATATCTATTTTGTTCGAAAGGAAGTCTTTATTAATATGCGGAGAGTTTTTTCTAGAATTTTCATTTTCAGAATTAAATCATTAAATTACTTTAAACAGAAGTCATTAATAAATACAATTTCAAATATTTCTGTTTTGCATATCTCTACATCTTGCATTATATGCAAGAATTTGTCTTAGCTAACTAAATAAAAGAAATAATTATTTCCAACAAATCGTGGCTCGATTGAAACTGATTTTCTAATCTGATATTAATATTATTGGTATTACTATTTCCTGGTCAAATATTGTTTTTGATTTTATCATTTCCTAGTTGGGTCTTTTCTTTTATGTTAAAATTCAATAACTATTTTCTGAATTATTTAACTGTTTAAATAATAACCTTTATAATATTTATTGTGTAAGCAATAATCATTTTTATCATAGGCATCTTACAATTCTCATTTTATTATTTTCTATTTATGAATTCATGATAACTGAAGCGTGTGTTTCTTATTTTCCTGTAATACTGGTAAGGTTAGTATACGGTTAGAAACTTTATTGTATGGTATGGATAAATAGAAACTTCCTTCTATAAATACTGGTCGCGGAGGACTCATTACCAGTCCTCGTCATCTGATTGTGGTTCAAAATTACGGAACTTTTTTTAAAAATTTTATTTTGCAATCGCTTTCACATAGCTCTAAAATAGAAATTCAGACTTACTAAATTAAAAATTTCCCACGCAAACAATTTTTAGTTTAAACATTTTTATATAAAACCTTCTCATTATAAGAATGGCATGAAGAATTCATATTTTTATATTGAAGGTACAAGACTCTTTCTGTCGCTGAATAAATCTCTATTTCTTTGAATAATAGCGTGGCTGTGTGTGGCTTTACAATACAGACCATTTGTTTGGAGCTACCAATCTGGTACAGATATACTTTCGAGAGAGAATGTGCAGCTCAGAATGATTTCTTTCAAAATTTAATTATAAATTAAGATAAATGTTCACATTTTCTTACCATAACTACGAATTATTATTTCACAAATATAAATTTTATACCATCTTAAAATCCAAAATATAATTTTCTTAGTGATATAAATTTTGCCATCTGCAAATCGTTGTCTATTTTTAATTATTTTTTTTAATATTTTGAAATAATTTCCTTAAAATAAGCTTAATTGTCATAAAATCACCTTTATTGTTGCTATAAGTATTTATTGTTGCTGATATAAATATAAAGGTACGGGCTTGCTTTTTGCTGAGTAGGTTTTTGCTTTAAGTGTGCTTTTAATAAAATTCTTGAAATATTTTACCAATGATTAATTAGCGGCTCATAAATGGTAGTTGCTTTAAAATATAATAATCTAACAAGCATATAATGTAGTTTCAGAAATTGCCTGTTAAGGCAATGACTTTTTATACATGATGCATTGCACAAAATATAACGTTTGCATTTTAAACTAAATTAAATTCCACCTCTTTAACCCTTTCACTACGAAAAGTAATAAGATGCCTAATTATATATACATGAGTGTAAGAATAGCTATTGGTTTGTTATAATTGCAAAAAATTGATATGTCAAAACGAAGCTCCCTCCATAATGGCGAATCAGATTTGATGTAAAAGTACAAAAAGGTAAAACTCGATTTTTTTAATTTAATATGGTTAATGAATGTAATAAAATCGATTTTATTTTTTTAAAAACATTTCAGAATTGTATTCTGTATTTTCATCTCATGATTTCCTTAGTCTTTTCTTTCTATTCATCAGTTTGTAATTTCTCGTATACGTAATATAGAGAAAATATAATAATCATCACAAAATTCGAATTCTAGATTTTGACGAATCTCCACATTTAAACCACGCTGAATTCAATACACATTTTTGGGGAAAAAACCCTTCCCTTTGCTGTCCTTTTTAAAGATAACTCAAAACCGCTTTGGGCTAGACGGATGAAATTTCGTACTAAGGTTCCAGATTTCTATCAAATTTTGAACAAAACCCGTTCAGTGGAAATAGGTCAGCCCGACTGTTTGAATATGATGTAACACGATAACTACAAAGCGAAGAAAGCTAGAAAGATAAGATTTGGTACACTGATTTAGCATCTATAGTCTAGACATCTTTTAAAATTTGCAGCCACATCCAACAAAGAGTTGACCATCTCGCGTTCTGTACTTTCAGAAACCCGCAAACGCGATCATTCAAAGACTCATTGACTTAAAGATATCAAACTTGGTATGGGATTTTGTGACTACAAGTGTTGTTTTGTATCAAATCTTTTTCCAATCGGTTGAGAAAAACGCATCTAAAGCACAAATGCAATTTTCTGATATTATTAACCGTATGCCAGGGATCAATCATAAAAAAACTCGCCAAGAATGGCCTCGATACATTCAGTAAAACTGATAAA
The DNA here is from genome assembly GCA_026543865.1 of Argiope aurantia. Classification (NCBI taxonomy): domain Eukaryota; kingdom Metazoa; phylum Arthropoda; class Arachnida; order Araneae; family Araneidae; genus Argiope; species Argiope aurantia. The sequence goes on along the minus strand of JAPMOR010061428.1, from coordinate 34,536 downwards.
TTCAAGCCAAACGTTAATATTTCAGAACTTTTATACTCTATTCTCTGAAATATCACCCTTTATTAGAGAATATGCGAGAAAGATTTGGGGTGACCATTCCTGTTGATTATAAGTATAAATGGTGAAGATAATAGCGTTTTCGCAACAAGAATTGCATCGTTATATCAAAATATCGCGCCAAAAGATTTCCGGAGACTCTTTTGTGGTCATGACGAGTATGCGCGTTTTTGTTTATACAATTTATCTGCAGTTGAAACATCTTGAAAGATTGGGTTTTTGAATGAAGAAATCTCTGAATGCTTTGCAAACACTGGCAAGGAAAAAGTTTCCCTGAGAGCGAACAGAAACAATGTTTATCCGCCCTCAACATTTGACCAGGCTTCACATTTTAAGACCTATCTCAGAAATAGCTCTCACATTGCTGCTAAAAACATGGCTTTAATGAATTAAATTGGTTCTATTTCAATACTGGAAAGTGAGTTCATTCTCAAGCATAGCTTTAAAAATTTATTAATCAAACAAAGAAATGAACCGAAAAAATTTTAAAGAGGGAAAATTTTAGAATTTAGAGAAAAAAATTTTAAGAGAAAACTTGAAACTTTCGAGTCCAGTTTTTGTTTGAAATACATACGTTAACCCACTTGACCCGGTTATCAATCATTATGACAACTAAAGTGTTATTGTTAGATGATTAAAACAAATATTGCAAGAAGTCTGATCGTACAGTATTGCTGATTTACACATTTCTTCTCAAATATCCATATTTTTTTTATAATTTCTTGTAAATTAGCTTGCATCTATTTCCTTGCAGTTGTGAAGTTTTAAAACTTGTTCTGTCTTGAATATAAAATTATGCTCCTTTTTATAATGCGTTACTAAAAAAGTTAAATATACATAATTTTTGTTTGAATATTAACCCTTTAATCACCGCGATTCATACGTTATCAAAATTATCGCTTCTCAAAACTTGCAAATCATTCAAAAATGCTATAATTTGATACAAAAATCACAATATCCACAAACACTACATATGTTATGGGTTTTTAACATGTTAATTGGTAACTAACTTATATTCCGCATTTTGCATTGAAATACTTCGTCACATTCAGTTAACAGGTTAACTGAATCGGCAATACTGCCATCCCGATTTGGAAGGTGTAATCTAATAGATTATATAAAACGCAAAACAATTGAGTGATTAAAAAAAATCAATCTAATATGAAAATGCTCTCTTAAATCATTTTTGTAGTTATCACTTAACACACATTTTAAGAGCATTTAACAATCGCTTTTCTTCTAAGAAGATTAAATAATCATCTGACAAACTGATTTATCTATTTTTCATTATTCTTGGGTCAAGTTGTGCGAACTGCAAACTCTAACCCCTTTTAATAATTATCTTCACGTTATTAATAGAACTGAAAAAAAAGGATGAATGTTCAAATCTTTTTGATACGCAAATATTTCACATAATATTTTATCTGCTTTTTATGATCTTTATGCATCTTAAAAATAGCTTTAATATACTGCAATCTTTCCTTTGTATTCTTATCTGACAACGAGTCTATTTACATATCAGAAGGTAACTAACAAACAAATGTTACTATTGAGAATTTTTTGTAACAAATATCTAAATGTAAAAATTTTGAAATTGTAGCTCTATAAGGTAATTATTAGTTGCTACCAATCACTGCTAACTAATAATAAAGGTTCGTGGGCGTGTGTATACCAGACAGTTTGATTTACAGCTATCACATCTGCCACATATATGCCTTGAATGGTATTAACCGCTTAACTGTTTTGCCCGTATGCCATACGCGCATCGGTTTATCGAATTGACAGTTGTAAGCAAAAAATAAACCATTCATGACAATTATAATTCAATATTAAAATTACTTCGAATACAAAAATAAGTCAAGTATTCAATGGATTTCCATTTGAATCAAAATAAGGAAATATTCCCAAAATAGGTGTCATCTTATTAGATAGTAAAGAAAATAAAACAGTTCAATGGTTAACGTTCTCCTCGGAGCGAGTTTTAGGTAGCTTCCTATAGGAAGAGTACCTGTTGTAATGGTTCTCGTGAATGGTAACAAGACTTCCGGAAAATTGCAACAGTTCTTCGCTGATCGTGGTCCCTAAAGCCCAAATCCAACCTCCGTTCAAAAAATTATATATAAAATATCTTAAAATCTAATTTAAATCTTAGTTAAATTCTTAATTTTTATCTTAATTTAACCCATATTAACTTCATTCTAAAATGGTCTCTTATTTCCTGATCCAATTCCACCTTTGTTATTTAATTCTACCCGAGCTCTGTAAAAATGCTAAAATCAGAACCAGCTCCGAGTAAAGGGATAAAAATCCTTAATCATTCTTTTAGAAGTACCTAAATTCCCTTACCGAAATCGACGCGTGTCAAAGAAATCCCTGTCGGAATCTCACAGTATAAAATCATTGGAGAAAATATTTCGGTCTCTTTTTGCTTTTCTCTTGTGTCGTGGACTGACACATCTCGTTCTTTCTTTTTTATATATATAAATTGCCTCCCGGGGTGGAATAAATCGAGTTTAAAAATTCAAAAAGTCTTCTCTTCGGCCACGGAACTGTTTTAAAAATGTCCTATATATAATACGATTTGCCCATGTAACCTTGAGAACAAGATAACTAGAGTTAATTCGTTTGGATTTTAAGTCTTGGACTCCAGACCATTCCCATTGGATTTGTCTAAGGATTGAAAGAGATTTGAAAATAGTGACTTAGATATAAAGGAATCTAGTGAGAGAAATTTTTTCAAATTGGAATTTATCTAATTAAAAATTATACTGAGTTTCGGCTTTTTCTTGCAGTAACTTCAAAAAAAATATTGCGCAAAAATTAATTTTACAGCTATTTAAAAATTTAAATTGTCTTTTTAATTATGCCAGTTTAACAGTTATGCAAATTTTTCCTGGATTTTGGCAATTTAAAAAAAAGGCCCAATTTTCAGCAATTTATTATATTGTTGCCTTGAAATTCAAACAGTTTTCATTGTTTTGTAAAATATTTAATCACGTGACTTTTTTCCATTATTGAATAGCTAAAGAAGGATTATATTTAAAATCTGTATTGTTTAGAAAACGACTAAAAAACAGAAATTACAATGCTGTAAAATTAAGATAGATGAATCGCACATTTATATTTTAATAGCGCTATGGTGTCATGAGATTGGTCTGTATTAAAAAGTTTTATGAGGTAGGTAAAAAGCGAAGACAATGAAAATAACGTGGCTTGAACAACTTATAATTTGATGGACTCGCAGATATATAAAGCTATATCGAAACTATTTAAATGGAATTATATGTAACTAACTGGTTGCCCAAGGTTACTAGTTGCGAACTGGTTGCCCAAGGTTACTAGTTGCGAACTGGTTGCCCAAGGTTACTAGTAAAAAACTTATAAAGTGGATAATTTTTTCAGAAAAAAAAATACTTAACTGTTTGGATTTAATGACTGAAATAATTCGAATATAGTTTCAGACGCAAAGTGAAAATGCAGAAAAATACAGCGATTCGAAAAAAAAAATTAAGTACACGCCACTTTTAATCTAAGCAAATAGAAGCTTTTTATATATATATATTTATTAGCTCCCTGAACAATTAAGAAGCATTCTTATTTTAATGTTTATTTTTAATCAATTATTTGCAACAGTAATAAAAATTACGAATTATTAGTCTTTTTTCTCTCTCAAGTTCTCGCCTTTAGAAAACGAAATTTTAATTGATTGTACAAAAACTTTGAAAATATTTTAATAATACAATATCTTTCATAAAAAGCAACCGTATTTATCAAACCAACTGTAATTCTTATCCACAAGGATATGCTTGGAAACTCGATAATAAAATCCCATCCTTGTAAATATTAATCAAATCGGGTTAAAAAATGAAATCTTCATGTGAGAACATTATTATCATGTGAGAACATTATTTTTTCAGCCGTTATTTGTCTTAATTTAACTCATTAACCAGTTTAAACCGGTTTGAAACAATCACGAGACTTCTCTATAGGTCTCTATCCCCCATTGTCTCTCTATCTTATATATATATAAATTTTTTAAACTTTTATTTTCAATTTTTCTAGCTACAAAGTTTTGGAGCTTGACCGATTTTGAGATGAAAAAAACCCATCGTTTTTCTAAATATCGACGCATGCATAATATGATAGTCTCGGTTTAAACTGGTTAATGACTTAAATTAAGACAATTCGTAAGAATTCAGAGAATGAATAATTTGGAAATCAAGTTGTAACTTTAGTTGGCGATAAACCGCCAAATGTGATAACCTTCGGTATTATTTTCTTATAACCCTAAAAATGAAAAATTGATACCTCAAAAGCGATAAATAGTCAATTTGCCTGCGCATTTTGAGGCTTCAAAAACCTCAAAATAAAACAATGTTCTCACGTGATAATAAACTTTTGCAAAAATAATATAATCTATTTCAAACTTAAGTATTACAAAAATAATAAAATAGCCAAAAAAATGCATTATAGTAAAACAAAACTGAGGTATTGAGAATGTTGTGAGATTCTGCACTTAAGTTGCAAATTTCTATGTAAGAAAACAAAGTATACATTTTGTGATTTATTAAAAATATTTATTAAAAATGATTTTTAAAAATATGCGAATCTTTAGATCAAAATATGACATCTTGATATTGTTTTAGACTTCATTCCTCTATTTTATTCTTAAAATTTGTTCTTTATTATAACATACACACAAAAAGAAAATGTATTTGTATGGTCGCAATTGCGCCTGGATATAAATCCATAATCAAAACGGTGAAAAGTATTGTTGAAAATATAATTAGAAATTTTTTTTAATTTATTGAAAATAGAGAAAAAAAATCTTATAACTGAAATTGGTGCATACAAATAAAAACTATTTTATAAATAGTCGCAAAAGGAAGATTTGCTCTTGGTGTGACTCAGAGGTAAAGTACGCGCTTGGAAAGCACAAGGTCTGGGGTTCGAATCCCAGCCAAGTCGTATTAATTTAAAGGTTGAACTTTAATTTGAATTTTTTATTATTCATTTGTTAATGTTCTAGATGCTACTAGAACTTTCTATGACTTTCTTTATAATTCCAGTTTATTCTATAAAGGCATAAATTCCGAGTTCCACAAGCAGTGGAATCAATTCTTCGCCTGCATGTTACGAGTTGCTTAAAGCTAATAAGCTTGATATAGTGTTACTTTGTGACTTGTTACTCTTTGCATCTTCGTGATAATATTAAACTGGTTTTAATATTATTTTTCCAATAGGCTTCACATTTATTGTGAAAATTTGATTAATATTTTGTCAACACTCCGATGTTCAATCAGTCCGAATTTACAAATTTGAAAAAAATGTAACTGAAATATTGTTGATTGGCAAATTGAGAAGTTTCCTCACATCCCCTGCTATTTTTTTCCTTTGAATATGAAAATGACATTTATAAAAATCCTTGAAATACAAATTTATTTAAGTTCCTAATTAGATGACACATCCGATCTGGGATGCTTATTATTTTAATTCCTATAAAAATATAAATACCCTTCAGATATTGAAGCGTTTCTGAGCGATTTTTGCATTTTAAATTGCTTAATACTTTCACTTAATTGTAAATTAAAAATTTAGTAATTCGATGTGCGTCAGATACGTCATTGTATGCGAAGGAGTTAGTGAACGATCAACTGTGTATTAAACAGCATAAATAATTTTTGAAAAGTAAAAATATCACAGTTAATTTACAAATGAACTACAGAATAGCATAAGCATATTTCATACCTTTATGTTCATAATTTAGGAGTACCTAGGTCAGATTTACATACAGATAGAAAATGTATTTTCTGATTCATAATATAAATTATGATTACGCGCCATCCACATTTGCATACAATTATTTCAAATAGGCACATGATTTTATATGCACTGTAATTAATGGAACATGTAGGAATATGATCATTTATGTTTGAAAAAGTCTTAATATTTCCTATTATTCTATAATTTGGAGAATTTGTATTTTTAAATAATTTATTTGGCAATTGGACTAAAAACAGTTTTATTAAATCAACTTAACTGCAACTTTTCTCAGCCAAATGTCCTAGTCGAAAGACAGCTTATTCTTCCCTTAACCCTCCAAGCGTTAGAGACGTATTTTTCTGCAAATCAAATCCGCTTCCAAATGGGCGGAAACGTCTTATTTCGTCCTCTTCTGCTGTCTTCAAGGTGGGTGCAAACGGTTTATTCCTACTTTGGATCTTGTCTTCGAAATCGGAAAAGACGCGTTTTTTTCATCATTGTCGTCCTCCACCACTTATGACGTCTTTGGAAGTGATGGATGAGAAAGATAGGAGGTAGTCCTCATAGAGAAGCCCGGCGGCGTAGTGGTAGCACTCGCACAGTTCCGAGGTTCGGTCCTCAGAATTCTTGTAACGATTTAAATGGGAAAGGTAGCTTTCGGAAAGAAAGAATCTTTTTTAAATTATTATTATAGATGCAAAATTTTTATAAGTACTTATTTTCAAAAGTAACGCAAAATGTTCTTGAATATCTTATTATAAAAATTATGATTAAACATTCGTAAAATATATGTATTGGCATCAAAGTAATAACAAATTTGCTTGGTTTTTCTTTCTCTTTTATATTAAGGAAAAAACCTACTTTGCGTCAAAATTTATCCATAACATAAATACTTGGAAAGAAATCTGGCTGCGTAAAATAGAAATTTGCATCTGTTAATATCTCAAGAAGGTTTTGTCATATTTATATTTTGCCATAAACGTTGCAAGATTTTCTAATTTTTTTTTTCCTTTTAAAATCTATGAACTGTTTCAAAAATGAAAGTTCGTGACATCAAATATATTACCTCAGTTAAATTTTTTTTATCAACTGAACCCTTGCAGAAGATAAAGACTTAACATCCCAGCATGGGATCAATTAGTTTGCAATTAAATATTATGCGTTGTTATATCGGAATTCATTTGTTAAGGACGGAAGTTAAATTTTATTATTTTGCCCATTTCCTTCTTTTATATTTTTATCCACCTATTTTTTAAAAAAATCGTCTGCAAAACGAATACCTTTTGCGTGTTTATCTAGAATTCAGATGTCTTTATCTGTGTTCTTGTTCATGATGCATTAAGAATTCAGATTTATTGTGTTTATGTAAAATTAAATTTATTCAGAAAAATTAAAAGTTATGGCTGACTATGATAAAAGTATTGTTAATAGTTCACTTGCTTATTTTTAAATTTAATTTTGTTGCAAATATTATTTCTCATAGTTCCAGATTTAAGACCTCTACAATAACGTGAGATTTTAATCAGAATAAATTCGTTTAACAGAATTTTTATACTTATATTTGTATATATTTAAGACCTTGTTTTCTTATTTGAATGTTCATGTATTTAAATTGAATAAGCGCAACTTTTTTGCACCAATCGTTATTTTTTTTAATAAATTATTCTTAAAATTTTCCCTCTTGAGTTTATAAACCGGTCGCTGAACAGGAATTAATGATTAGATAGCTCTCCTACTTTTTGAACTAATTCTGATATTACATGAAAAAATGAATTTTAAATTGAGGAAATGTTATATATCATTTTTGCATATCACAAAACTTATTTTTTTTCTGTTTAAATATACAGTGACTTCTTCGTTATCATTAAATACAAATGGGACAATGTATATAATGGTATCATTAAATACAAATGGGACAATGTATAAAAGAAAGGGGGGGGGAAAAAGAACTTTTTTCATTATTTCCAAAGCTTAACTCACGAAATATGATGTGCAAACGATCACTTAATCATTTTTCCTGGTCTAGTTTTATTCTAAAATCTTTGATGGTTCTATTTGATCAGTTATCCTTGAACTCTTGGATCTCTTTTTAGTGTAATGAAATTAACTAGTTTTCAAACTTTTTTGTGAAATAATTATTTATTTCTGTGAAGTGTGTTGGGTTTGATTTAATAAGTTCAATGATAAATTTCATGAAAGATCTTTCTCGGTTTTTCCTGATAGTTCTCATAAAAAATATCGCTTATAATGTACAGACAAAATAGTAGATTTGTGTAGATTTTACAGAGGCAGAATTTCTTCGATTGGCTCGGCAATAAAAATTTTCTTTGCCAAATTTAAAATTTCTTCTGCCATTTTTTGACTTTCGACATTCAAGTTTTAAGATTTAAACTTCTATTTATAATATGATTTAAATTAAAAAATTCTTCCCAGAATAATTGTTTTAAAAGTTGTGCATTAAAAATCAAAAGAGCTTTGAAGTTAGAAGTTTGTTTGTCAATACTTGTAATAATTACTTAGGATTAATCTAGAAATAAAGATTTTCAAAACAATGCAAAAAGTCGTCTTAGAATATCTAGACACTCCTGTTCAAAATTTACGGACTGGATCACGACCAACGTTTCTTATACATATCCTTTAGAATATGGGATTTTAACTTCTGATGGAAACTAGCAGAAATAGTCTCCCCAAAATTTTCTCGTATATCCTCTGATAAACTTGTTATGCCAGACAATGCCTTGCATGGCATTGGTGTACAAGTATTAAGAAATTCGAACTTTTGGCGTGAATTGAGTATTTTTACTGAACCTATCGAGTGATCCTTGGCAATTCATCCCTGGCATGCAATTACGATTATCCAAAAATCAAATTTCTGTTTTAGATGCATTTTCTCCAAACGACTGAAACAAAAAAAATTTGATACAAAACTATATCTGTAGACACAAAATCTCATACCAAATTTGATATATTTGTGTCTTTGAGTTATCGTGTTTACATGCTTCTATTGGGTTGTTCGGAAAGTAATGTCGGTTGTTTTTTTTTGTGGAAATGAAAGACAGTTTTCGTATAATAAACAAATACTTTATTAAATTATATATTGGCCGTTCTGGTCCAACACCTTTTGCCATCTTTCTGGTAGTAGCATCATTCCACGCTCATAAAAGTTTTGGTCTTTGCTGCCAAAAAACGGATCGAGGTGGTTTTTGACCTCATTTAAGGTGAAGGTTTCACCGTCTAAAATATTTAGCGAGCCAGTTCTGGCACTGGCGTACTGTCAACACACCTTCTCCATACACATCGGTCCATTTCTTTCTGGCTTGAACAGCATTTTTACCCTTTCTGTAGTAAAACAGTAAGATATGTCGAAAATGCTGCTTATCGCTCTCCATATTTAAAAGGGCACCCACCAAAAACGACTGCGTGGAATTAATTGGAATTTTTCACACACAAGCCTTGCTATATGAGCTCTCAAAGCATATAAAAATTATGCGGCTTAAATGTGAAGTTGGGTGCAAAAAAATAAAATTAAATCCTGTGTCGGGAAAAAACGAAATTACTTTCCGAACAACCCAATAAAATTACAGACCAACAGACGGTCAATCCCTTGTTGGATTTGCCTGAAAATGTGATGGGTTTCTAAGTTACGCATGTTAATTCTGTGTATAGAATTTGATCTCTCTTCGCTTTGTAGTTATGTTAACTTATATCCGAACAAACCGGACAGTCAGAGTCCATCTGAACAGAATTTGCTCAAAATTTGATAGAAATCTACAAATTTGGTGTCAAGACCGTATACCAAATTTCATCCATCTAGCTCTAAGCATATTTGAGTTGTCTTTGTCACAGACAGATGGAGTCCAAAAAATGTTTTTCGGACTCGGGGAAGTCTAAAACTTGGAGATTCATCAAATCAACCTCAAGTTCGAATTTTTACTATACTTTCTGTATACTACATAACATTTTTTTTGTTGTCTTCTGCATAACTGTGAGTTTGTGGCCCCGTCAGTGTTTCACTACAAAGGCTTCTCTTCAAGTACAAAATCATTTGCTGAAATTTTTCTTATCTAAAAAGACCATAGTTTAATATTTTATTTGACGGAATACCTTGAGAGCGACAGAAATTTTTTTTATTTTCCCGGTAAGAGCTTCTCGAGTGATATTTGGCTTCACATTCATGAGTCAAGTTAGGACCGTGGCCATAAACATATAATTTAACGTAAAAATTGTTCCAATGTTATTTATGTGTATGTTGTTATAATGTTATTATAATGTATATTATAGACGCCTTTTCTCTCATCAAATTTTTGTTTCAATTGGTTACAAAACTGCACTTGCAGTTACAAAATCCCATATCAAATTCGATATAGTATGTAAGTCATTGTGTTTTCGAGTTATCGCGTTTACATGTTTCTGAAAGTACAGACCGACAGACAATCAACCCTTTGTTGGAGTTGGCTCAAAGTTTGACAGATGAATAAATTATAGATGATAAATCTATGTACAGAATCTTAGATATCTAGCAGTTCTTGTATTTATTGTGTTAATTTATATTCGAACAGCCGGACAAACAGACTTCCTTTGAACATATTTTGCCCAAACTTTGATAGAAATTTGCAAATTTTGTGTAAAGACCGATCACCAATTTTCGACTATCAAGCTCAAAGCGTTTTTGAGTTTTCTTCCTCACAGACAGACGGACATTTTCCAAAAATGTGTCTTTTGACCTCGTGGAAGTCTAAAACGTGGATATTTGTCAAAATATCGAGCTCGAATTTTTTGACGATTACTATACTTTCACAGTACCGCGTATATGAGGAAAAAAATTATAGAAATAGGACAAAAAAATATTAAAAATTTTATGTTAATATCGTTGGAAAAGTAACTATTTGCTTATGAAAATGATATAAAAATATTATTGTAAGAATTTCTCGGAAGAAATTGACTGGAATAATGGCTGAAAACAAGGAAATTTAGCTTAGTTTTTAATGAATCAAAATTTGACGAAACAATTTGGAGAAAAATTGTACCAAGTATCGCATTAGCATTTGCAGCATTCAAAATATATCTGTGCCAAATTCGGTAACTTTAAACTCAACAGACTGTTGCTAGACTATTACTTTTTATACAAGAGTCATTTTGATGACGAAACATTAGAGCTTATCAGTAACTCTAAATCCAGTGGTCTAATCTGGTGATCGCAATAGATATTCTCTTTTTATTACTAGAGAGATGTGGTTCAATGTATCGCTGCTATTGAATGAAAAACATAGGAACAATAAGAAGAAAAAAAATTAGTCGATAGTTTATGACGCCAATCGATATTCTCCCAAGATTAGTATGAAAATGCTGCTTTTAGCCATTAGCACTGGCAAAGAATCCCACAGTGGCGAGAGCCAAAACAGTCCATTGTAACTTGCAGCGTGGCCACACAAAGTTTCGATACTTCATAGAAATCGGAAAAATATTTATACCTTCTAAACGAATTAATTTTCGACCTAAGACTATGCTCCTGTAAAGTGTGTTCCGGCAAACAATCTCAGCCGACATCATTTTTACTTCTTGCCTGCTGACGTGTGTAACTCATCGTTAGTGATTCCGTGTCAAAATCGTCTCGACATGCGTGTCACGTTTTCCTACCTCAAATTGTTTATCACGTCTAAAGCCACCATAAAGTAGCATGGCATTTCTTATCTAGTTATTCTTTCTATATTATCTGTGCTTTAAAACTTGGCCAGTTGTCTTTCATTTTCATTAAGAAATTTCCACCTCAGTACCCGATCTTAAATTCGATTTTGAAACAATGCTTACAAACAATACTTTCTTTTTTCAATGTTCCAGGTTAATTTATATAAGCTCATGCAGAAAGAATGTTTTTTTTTTCTTCCTGTTATCAATTTATTAACGGATATCCTTAAAACTGATTTCCTTTAAAACGTATAAGGCTTAGTTCTGAAAGTATTCTATTAAGATTAGTATAAGTATTTAGATTAATATTTATATATTTCTTTTAGATTGAATGCAATTGATTTGAATATGTTGATTACGATGCCATCAAACACATGGGTAATCACCTTTCTGCAAATCTGTATTCTTTTTATCTCAACAAGGCAATCAATAGCAAGGGAACAAGCTCGGAACCAGTTTCAAGCTAACAGGATTCCCGTCCGTTTTCAGCCTCAAACAACGATTCCTCAATGGAATCCAGCTACAGCACAAGCTTGGATGAATCCAGCTGCAGCACAATCTTGGGGGAATCCAATGATGTCGCAATGGAATGCTGGCCAATGGCAAAGCGGTTCTAACTTCCAGTCTCCAGTTAATCAAAATAATCAGGATTTCAGAGTTAGCTCCAGTGTCGCCAGAAGTTTTTCTGGACTTGGTAAACTCAGGATTCTAAACGTTTTCTTCTCTGGTTTGCGAAACACAGGTTTGGAGGAAACTATTGCTGGCGAAATTATTCAGCGCTTGATCAAGACATTGCTGAAAGATATTGTTGTTCCTTGGAAGAAACAATTGTTCCAATTCCGTTAAAATCAAAAAGGCGAAAGAATTAAATTTTGGAGTTTTAAATAAAGGTTTTATTGGTTTTTATCTTTTATGTCTATTTGAAGAACCATAATAAAATCATATATTTTTGACTGTGTTTATTTTGAAATTGGTATATATATAATTATCTTAATGTTTAAGTTGTAGGTACTTCACTGATGCAATAAAATGGCAAACATTTTACAGAATATCAATTGGAATATATTCTGAATCCAAAGATTATTTATTTGCCGATATTTTATAGCAGGAATTTCTGAATTGGCGAGTTTTCATGCACCTTCAAATTAACAAAGTTTGTGAAACACTACAGTTTAAAGATATATTGCAATAAATCTTCTTTCAATTTCTGAAAAAAGTGGAAGACCTAAAACGGTTGAAGATCCTGGACTTAAAATAAAATACAAGAAGCAAAATTTTCCAAAGAAACTTTTCTTATTCCTGTATACGTAATCGAACTAATCTTCAAAAAAAAATCGTACACGGAATTTTGACTAATCTCCACATTTAAACCTCCCTGAATTACAAAAAACTCATTTTTGGAAAATGTCTGTGACGTTTTTATTTGGATGAATTTGGATACACGATCTTTATACCAAACTTGAATATTTCTGTCAATTTGAGCAAAATCTGTTCAGAGGAATTCTATCTGTCCGGCTATTCGAATATACAGGGGGATTATAATTAAAGTACAAGTGTTTGAAGAACTGTAAATGAAAAACTACTTGGAGTATATTAAAGAAATTTGTTATATTTACAACATGGCTAAATGAATTTCACAATTAAAAAAATTTGTTAATTATTTTGCAATAGATGGCGCTATAGATTATTAAAACGTTGTTTTTGCTCTGTACTATGTCAAAATGAATACCACTTCAATTTTAAAATTATTATGATAAAAATTATTCATCTTTAAGCTATAGCCATGGCTTTGTCAAAGGTAGAACGTGCTCTGTTAGTAAAATGTTATTACCAAAAAAATAGCAATTATAGTGCTGCTCTGAAAGAATACCGCAGTCTTAAGCATTTGAGAAAAGGATAGATGTCTGTGAATGGCTTAAAGAAAATGATTAATAAATTTTGAAACTACAGGAGAAGATCTGTGAATCAAGAAGTTGTGGAAGAGATTAGGGAAGCAATTGATTCAGGGTTAGTAGATCAGCGACCTGTAAGCGCTAGAAGTGCAACAAGGACTTTATCAAAACCATGGGCGACCGTACGCAAAGTTTTGCACTACATTTGAAGACGCTATTCCTTACAAAATTAAAATTTTGCAGCACTTGCCACCAGGTGATCCCCAACAAATAATTGATTTTGCCAAAAGTGATGCAGACGAATTATTGATTCAAAAAATTTTGTGAACTGATTAAGCGCATTTTAATTTGTTCGGACAAGTCAACACCCAAACCTGTAGGATATGAAGCTCGTTGTTTTTGGGAAACCCTTGCATTCAACGTTTGTTACAGTTTGGTGTGGTATGACTGCTAACTTGATTATTGTTTCTTTTTTTTTCTCGAAAATCTTACACAAACAGCACCGTAATGTTATAATTACATTCATTGCACCGTAACAGGCACTAGTTACACTTAAATTGAAGAAAGTAATGTGACCCCTTCTTTGCAAGACAGAAACTGCCTCGATCCAAAAATAATCATGCAAAATGGAGCACCAACTCATATTGCCCATTGTGTAACACAACTACTTCACCGAACTTTTAGTGAGGATCATACAGTTAGCAGATGTTTCAAAAATGCTTGACCACCTCGTTCATCTGATATGAATCCTTGCGATTTCTGGCTGTATGGGTATTTAAAAAATCATGTTTTCAAGGACAACTTTACTCTGTTGTTGCTTTAAAAAGCAGCATTACTAGACATGTCCTAGAAATTCAGCAGGAAACATTAGGTGCTACTGTGGACCACGCTGTCTTGCATCTACAGCATTTGATACAACTTGAAGGTTCCAATAATGAACAAATATTGTAATACATTACGCATTTCATATTTTAACAAAGAAAAAAAATGTTATAATTACAATGTATAAAATATTGTTATTAAAAAGCGCCACCTATGACAAAGAGGTGAACTAATTTTTTGTGTAATTCATTTTTCCATGTTGTAAATATACATATACCAAATTTCTTCAACATACTGCAAGAAGTTTTTCTTTCACAGTCCTTCAAGCACTTGCACTTTAATAATAACCACCCTGTACCTTTTCCCTGCAAGATGATAGCTCATAATGAATTTTCAACAGGTACTGCAGACAATTCGAAATTTTGGGTATTAAGTTCTTGCATACCATTCAAGTGAGAAATGGAAAATCTGATTGGTCGTATCCAATCTCGACCCTATTGCAAAAAATTATTTCCGGAAAAACATTTCCGTTTCTATGAGATTTAAATAATCTGAATCTAGATATGTTAAAAAACATGAAAATAAAAGCCCAAGACATTTTAAATGGTCTAAAATTAAGGCAAGAAGACTCTGAATTTGTATTTCAAAAATGTCCGAAAGAGTATTTTAGATCTACTGAAATTTAAATGGTGTATTTATTGAATATATTTAAGAATATCGACAAAGAGCCAAACAAAAACGATGGTTTAAAATAATAGCCACATCTGAAGAAATATTGCGCATGAGAACGAATACAAAGCGCTTTGCTTTTCTGACACTTCAAATGTGGTATGAGTAGCAAGGAAAACAACAAACATTAGAACGCTTAGGTGCCAAGCGTCAGCGAATCATGTGAGATATATGGATCAATAAAAATGTAATTTGAAATCATAGGAACAGCAGGAGCTGGGTAAATCGCGTATAGTGAAACTCGCGTTTGAGAATAAAAAATTACTCTCAAGTAAGTAATCTCACGAATAATTCATCTGTGTCAAATAAAAAAAATGAGTCTATTACAAATGTACTAGTTAAATGAAGTGATATGGATTTTCTAATTATTATCCTCGGTAACACAGATCATCTGGAACGTGACAATATCAATATTCTTAAAGTATTTTCCAGCTTTTCTAGAAATAAAAGATGGATACGGGTTACTCAACTGCAAATGGAGTGAGGCTCATCAATTTGTTCAAGTTGACCAGTTTTCCTTGCCCTCACGGAGTGCTGTTATAATCCAAATATTTTCAAAGGTTTTTTTAAAAAAAAGACATTTTGAACTATTGGAAAAAAATGGATTATCAAAAAGATTTAACCGATTTTGGAGTTGTTCATATGACAGGTTTAAAACATTTGCGAAACTTCAAAAATATATGTGCGAAATTCGTGGTTTTATTAGCATCGACATGATGTACAATGAAATACACCAATAGCTTTTAAAAGTTTGAGTTTGCTTGTATTTTATGGCACAAAAGCCACCTTTGATAAGCTGCAAGACATTCATGATATTAAAATACTTGTACTGATTTACAATAAAATCAAAACATGGAATGTATACGAAATCCAAATGTCAAAGAGTAAAAATGTAAATTGGGCTGGAATGTATATTATGATGATCCGTGCAGGAAGCAACAAGACGCATGTTTTCAGGAACATTTCTTTAATAATCGCATTCACACTTAAACACAGACAAGACATTCACGCGCGCAACTTAACAGAACGGCATCATTTCATTCTAATTACAACGCAATGCACTATGGAATGGTCTAATCAGGCATCGCCATATAGTATCCAAAAGAGAAGATAAGAGTAATGCAACTGCTACATTCTCCCCCTACACCAACAAATACCGTCCCGCCGAGGTGGTGTGATTTTGGATATTTTTCCCCTTGGATAGAAAAGCCAATTTTAATTATTGAGATGAGATAGGAAGTTAAACAAGAAAACTTGAATATGAAGGATCAGTTACACACTACATTATCTTTTAAATATACAAAAAGAAGTCAATAAAGTAGGCAGAACACAACTTACTTAAATCTTCAATATTTTTTAAATATGCAAAATAATAATAATCAGATAGGAGGTAAATATATTTTCAGCAATGAAAAAAAAATATTTATGTTAAAAACAACTTTATGCATTTATATTGTAGATGAAAGCAACACATAAAGACAAAAATTGGGTTCAAAATATTTCGTTTATTAATTTTAACTTCATATGTATATAAACACTTAATAAAAGAAAAGCATATACAGCAAACAATTATTATTTAATTTGTGTAAGTACTGCCAAAAAATTAGCTTTAAGATTTCTTAAACATAAAAATAACATTCCGAGAATCAGAGATAAAATTGCACATTTTATACGATTAAAAGATGGCATATACTGATTTATTACTCTGAAAAAAAAATCTATCAGAACAGGTTATCATAATTCCAAAATACCATACAGCTGAAAAGAAGAAAGCATATTCTTGTTTAGAATAATCCCTTTGGAAACCACTGAGAGTATGAATGCTTAATGGACTTGGTGCGTCGCTCAAGGGCACATAAAATGGTATCAGAAAACGAGAACAGACAGTCTTGGTTTCACTTCGCAAACCTACGGACAAAGAAATATATCAAGTAGGATAAACTAATTCGTTCTTAAATAAAATACAAAAATACAACAACAACTTGAAAATCATCATATAGAATACCTTAATATTTAAAAGATATGTTCTTAAGCACTTTCAATTATTGTGATCTAATAACAAAACAAAGATATTTCAATATCTAAACTAGCAACGATGAATATGCTATGAAAACAGAAGTAACTTAGAAATTATTAAATATGAAATAGTATAAAAACAATTCACAGAAGACGAAGAATCTTGGTGTATTCAAACATAAAGGAATGTTGTATTTCAACGAAACAAATTCTGGATGCCATTGAAGTTGAACAACAACAAAAAATAAAACAAAAAAATGCTCAAGTGTTATGGCACTTGTCTGAGAACAAGTACTGACAGGAACCACCAAAATAAAACTGATGAATTTTTTCGTGCTGTAAATTTGAAACACACACACACACACACACACACACACACACACACACACACACACACTTTATTAATGGGATTGAAATATAGATTTTTGCTGGAGATGCACAAATAAATTATACTCTGTACAGGGGCGACGTTTCGTACGAGTTTGGATTTAAAACTGAATATTGTAATACTCCTTAGGACATCAAGGAAGCGAAGATGGCAGACGCTAATTCATTTTTGAGGACTGATGTCTGGAACACAATGATGGACCATTCTCGGAATGAGAAAAATGATGATATGTGTTAGGACGACACGTTCTCGGGACGAGAAAGTTTTCTTGCCGTCGTTGGGACGATTTCACTTTCGTTTCATCATTTCACTGGAGCACAATGAAGAACCATTCCGGGGAAAAGTTATTCTGTGTCAGAATGACAAGTCAGTTGTGGTGGCGGGAAAATTTTCTTGTGATCGTTGGGACGACTTCACTTTCGTTTCATAATTTCAATCAGAAATTCTTTTTCGTTGGGCGCCAATGTGGTGGAATGTAGATTATTATGATCTGTGCAGGAAGCAACAAAACGTATGTTTTCGGGCACATTTCTTTAATAATCACATTCACACTAAACAAACACAAAGACAAGACAAAAGATTCACACTCACACCTTAACAGAACGGCATCATCTCATTCTAATTACATATCGCAATCTACTATGGGATGGCATATGGGATAGCCTAATCAGGCATCACCATCTAGTATCCAAAAAAGAAGATAAGAGTAATGCAACTGCTACAGAGTCATTTACGCAACAATGATGTAAGAAATGGTATAGTACTTAAAAGTGTGACTAATGTAATGTAAGCGTGGCCTACTTCATATACGATTATACATACCGATATTTTTCTTAAAAAATTTAAGGTCTCGGGCTATTACACTTGACACTATTACATTATATTCTTAAATTATTCCTATAAGCAGGCATTGAACAGATACTGACAGGTACAAAAAGGTACAAGGGGGGCAAAGAAATTTTTATAAAAAGCCATGGATAAACGTTTCAACAAATGTTCCATCTGATTTTTTTTTTAGAATTGTCTCACCCCAAAATTTCACTAAATAATAGTTTACAGTCTGCGCAGCAGATTTTCCATCCCAGAAGTTTTCATCATTTATCATAATATTACACAAATAATTAAATTGCCCCGCAAAAATGAATTCACAAAAAAAAGTAAAACGGATTTAACTTATTTGTCAAAACTAGGTAATTGATTTTTGCATCTTCTTTGAATCTGAGTACTTCAACCTAAAAGTTAACGTCAATATTTTCAAATCTTGTTTAAGACAATTGAACAAACATGTAATAGTTTTTGATTTCTTGATTTTTTGTCAGTTGAAATTATAATTAACAAATTATCTATCAATTTCATCACAGCAATGAAAGTTATTACTTAACCGTTTAGAGCAGAAATGGAGCTATTAAACTTGATATTTTAAGATATTTTTAAGCGGTAACGTTTTTCAGTATATATTCAGTTCATTAATTACATGTCTGTATAAAGATGCAATTTTCCTGATAAAATAAAGGTTTCAAAATTTCTAATAAATCTTATAAATATATTCACCATAGATATATTTATTCAAATAAGTTCAATAAAGATTAAATTATGAGGTAGCTGATTCCCGAAATTCCAAATACAAATCTACAAAATGCGTTAAATGCCACATGTAATCAGCTTTTTTAATGCATGCATCATTAACATTATAATGATATATTTGTTCCAAATAGAATTAAGTGATTATTAATAATCCAAATTCAGGAAATGTTCGCCAAATGACCGTCATCTTGATTTGTGAAATATAAACGTGAAATCTCTCGAAAGAATCATTCCATAATTATGTTTTAGAGTTGCAGTTGAAAATGTCTGAATTGTCATATTTGGCGATCATAATTAAATCTTAGTTTAATCAGACATTATTCAAGAAAATTAGAGAACCTCTGTAAAAAAATCCCGAAATTCAAAATTTCGAAAATTAAAAAATATAGAGCTCAGAATCACCTCAGTATAAAGAATTTCACGGGTGGATGAGATAAACATGGATGGTTTTGGGATGGCTTTCTGCGCGAGAAAAGGTGGAATTGTGTGAAATGAATAATTTTTATTTGATATTTGTTTAATAATAAAAAATGTGAAAGTTCGATAGACTGATAAAAAATGATGCTTTCTGAAGGAAAATTTTCTTTGATGGTCAGACGATACTGCATGAGTTTCAAGCTCGCTCTATCTCGAGTTCATTACATGACGGAATTTGTTCACAATCCAACTATTCATTGATTTCCAAAGAATCATCTATTGAAAAAGCTGCTTTTGCTTATTCAATTCTCCCTGGTTCATATGAAATGATTTAAGAAGGTGTAGAAAAGGGAATGATTTTTTTTTCTTCTGTTCTTAAAGTTACCGTCTGTAAGTTCAACCATTCACTGATTTTCTCTTCCAAGTGCACAATATGCTGAAGGTTGTGATCATATGCCTCCATCCATCAATCCACAATATTCCTATCTCAATAATTGGTTCTTATGTGTTTGCTAATAGGAAAGAAAAGGCAAGGGAATTTTCACTCTCAGCATTTACCATAAGGCTAATTGGAACTCGTATGCTTGAGAACTATCTTGAGGACGTTAATCCCTTCGAGAAACCCAAGAAAGTGAATTTTTCTCTTGATCTCTAGCAAGTTCTCTAATTCGGTCAGCATATGAATATTTTATTGTCCATGAGAAGCAAGAATAAAAGAGAGTGCCTTCGTCTTCTGTCAATGGATAGAAATAAAAAGCAGAAACACACACACACACACACACACACACACACACACACACACACACACAAAACACACCACCCACAAAAAAAAAAAAAAAAAAAAAAAAAAAAACAGAAGTTTTTGGAAGATGAGGGACAGGGGAGAATAGACTTGAAGGGATAAAATATCATTGGGTATGTAGGAAGTGGGACATCTGTACTTACTGAAAAAAAGTCAGCCCTTAAGAAATTTTTCATATTAAATAAGATTGGTTTAAATGGCATTTAGGTATCTGAACTTGGACTTTTTAAAAATTTTACTTTGTCACAGTGATTTTAAACATGCAATTTTTGGGGTAATCGCTAATATTTATAAAATATTGTGTAGGCGTATTCATCAAAGACCAATGAAAAACAGTTCTGCTTTTTATTCTTCCTATATAGAAAATGTAAGGATTGATTTAAATTATTATTTCGCCATTAAAACAGTTTCTTTGATCAATCTTATTTCGAATCCAGAATAAAACTAAATAACGAAATAAATTTCCTTACTTTTCTTACGATATATATTAAAAATTTAATGAGTTATTTAGAAGTAACTTAGACAGAAATTTTTATAGTTCTAATAAAATGTATGTAGAATAATTTCATTTCTTTTTTTATTTATGCTTAAAAAATCAGATGAGCTAAAAAAAAAGTTTAGATTTACTCATTCACTCTATTGGTAAATGCAAATTATACGTACAGAAATTTACTTTGGATGATGTTGAAAATACATATCAAAAATATTTTTTTCCTAATATTCGCTTTTTTAGAATATTTAAATTCTTTTGTTTTCCCTTTCTATGATCATGTAAATAGTTATTTATTCTTCTGTTCACACCTGTTTCCCAGATGTTATGATTTAAAGAGGCCATTTACTCGTAACCGTTGATATCCGCTTCTTGAATGCTTTTCGCTTTATTTATTTTCATTATATTGTTGGATGCTGGCTCTACTGTTCGGATGCAGCGGAGAAGTCGTACTTCTCACTCTTCTCTCGACTCTTTGTTTTCCTAAATTTTAGAAATGAGCAACAACAACAATAACTTGAGACAAAGAACTAGACCTGTATTATCTGCTGATGTTTCTTCTGTAAATTCTGAATTTCCTGAGGAAGATTATGGCAGAAAGAGATATCTTCCACTCTATAAACACCAGACTTGGTATATAATATTTGCAACTTATTTTACAATATTTCTTTTTGTGCTCTACTGTGATCTCATAAGATTTCCTACACCGGTATCTGTTGACTCTCTAAAAAAGTCACCGGGAGCAAAAGGTCTGAAATTCAGCGAAGAAAGAGCCAGGAATTTCGTTGTTGAATTAAGTAGCATTGGACCAAAACCAACTGGAAGTTATGAAAATGAAGTGATTGCTGTGGCTTATATCACCAGACAATTAGAATATATAAAGAGCCATACAAAGCCTGTAAATAAAATTGATATTGATCTTCAGAAGACCAGTGGTTGTTTTGATTTAACTTTTAAGGATGGCATGACATCTTGCTATAAAAATGTCAAAAACATCATAGCCAGAATAGGTCCCCAACAATCTACTAACAGAAGCATTATAATTAATTGCCATTTTGACTCTGTGCCTACAAGTCCAGGCAAGCATTTTACATCTACTTTTAGTTATTGTGAATAATGTATGTTGAAATATAATGTATTGTTAAGGAATTACTTTATAAAGCATTGACTTGTACCAAATATCTTAATACAGTTCAGTTATATTAATCTTAGAACTGTTGACTGATCCTCTTCTTTTTTTGTGTAGAAATTATTGTAACATACAAAGATTAATTGTATTTTTCATAGTTATATTTTAATTTAAAAGAATTATTAAATACCTCTTTAAATAATTATAAAAATTTTACAGGAATGCTAAAGGTATTTTATTTAATTTCTTTATTATTTTAAATAGTTTTAATATTTCCCTTTTGTGTGAATAACAATTTAAACTAATAAAAGTCAATATAATATATATTTTATCAGTTTTCTTTAAATAGAGCTAAATGAATTATACCTTAAAGAAGCTTATCTCTAAATAATAGAGAATTATCTGTTCATTATTTTATAATTCATTTAGTTCCACACTTTGTTACTTTTTAGAATTGAGTACTTAATCTACATGAAATTCCATCCATATATTCTGAAATTTGAATTCAATTTACTTAAAACTATTTTCTAGCCATAGAGAATATTATATTGCTTTAATCAAAAACATTTTATCTATAAGTAAGTTTTGGATTTGGTGTATAGGCATAGATAATTTAACTTGTATTTGTTTTCATAATTATAAATTAACGATATCCTTTTGATGTTTGTTGTTTTAAAGCATTATCCTGTCCCAAAATATTAAGATGAAATAAAATAATAGTTATTGATTTTTGTAATAAGTATTTAAGAAAAGGAGTATTTAAAAGATAGAATTAATTTTATTTTTTTTCATATGTGTTTTTTGTTTGATCTTTTACTTGAGTTTTCAACTTTTTTTCCCCATTGTTTAGAAATATTTTTTTTATTAACTCTAAAAGTAAAGTATTTTACTTTAAAAATAGATTATTTTACTAATATTAATAAAGATATTAAAATTGATAATGGTATTCTACTTACAATGATTTTCTTCTCTCCAATGGTTTTTTTTCCCTTTAATTTTTAGAACATTATATGTAATTTTCTTTAAAATGTAAAATTTATATTTTATTCAATTATTTAACTTAAAATTATGAAATGCTAGCATTGCATTTCTTAATAGTGATGTATGTGTTTTGGAGAAAAATAAAAATTATTCCTATGTTGTTGTTTCAGGTGCAAGTGATGATCTCGTTAGCTGTGCTGTGATGCTTGAAATTCTTATTACGTTATCTCAATATGATCAGGCTCTTCCACATGAAGTGATATTCCTTTTTAATGGAGCTGAAGAAAATATTCTTCAGGTTATTTGATTTCCTTCCTAGTTCATTTGTATATTTTAAAAAAAAAATTATTTTAATATATTTATTTCATTTTTTTTTTAAGATTTGTCTTTAGGTATTGTAAAGCTTATTTTATCATAATGGAATCTTTGATAAGATTTTTTTTCTTTTGGTGAAAGTACTGACTATTAAATGAAGTATGCATATTTATTAGAAAACCTATCAGGAAGATTAGTCATCTGTTATGACTTGCACTTTATAATCATGCTTGGAATATTTTTTCCTTGTGCCCTATTTGCTGTTCTTGAATATTTGATTTCGCCATATATTTTCTAAGAATTTGATATTAGGAATTCTGTTGAATAGATTTTCATGATAATTTAAAAAATTTAATCTATCTATATCTATATATATATTCTGTTTTTTTTTTTTTTTGTATAATTTTACAGTGGGAGGGGAACACCAGGGTTGTGAAGATGGATAGTTGTAATAATAATATTGATAGTGGTATTTTTCTTCCCTTTATATCTTTGTGTGAAAAGTCAATAGAAATACTGCTTATTATTGGAGCTGTTATACAATGACCAGAGCTTAAAATAATATTCAGTACAACTCTATCATTTCTTCATTCAGGGTTCTGTAGCATAGTAAAGGGAATTCTTTTTGGTTACAAAAAATACTGATACTTATTAAAAATTCTAGCATTCCTTTTTTGGCCTCATCTAATTACAGTACTAATAAATGATTAGGATTTCATTCTCCTTTTTTAAACTGATCTGTCTCTTCCTAAATCACTTACTTTATTATTGTAATATATTTAATTACTTTGTCACTTTTTGTGTAATTGATCATTAGCAATTAAAAAAAAGATGAAAATGTGTAATAATAATAGTATAATAACTAATGAGGAAAACAGGTAATCAAAGAAGTTTTGGATCTTACATTTTTGCTTAAAAAGAGTTAAATATATGTTCCTTTCTTTTCCATCAAATTCTATAATAAGAAATTTTTGAGTCGGCTTTCTATTTTTAAGTGATAATAAAATAAATGAATAGTGAAATAAATTTTGTATTAACTTCTTTATATAAGATTGTTATGCTTGATATATTTCATACATTTTGTTGTTATTTTATTTTTATTTTGCATATATTTACTTGCAGCATAGTTATTGTTTTCATTTTAATTTAAATGTTTGGCCAATAATTTAAAATATTTTATCTTAATTAAAAATTTTAATTTTAGATTTAAAACAAAGAAAACATTTTTTTTATTGATGTTGGTAATGTATTCTATTTTTATTTTGTATCAAAATTTTTAATATCTTTGTAAAGGCTGCTCATGGTTTCATTACACAACATCCTTGGGCTAAAACAGCTGTTGGATTTGTTAATATGGAAGCATGTGGAGCTGGTGGAAAACAAATGCTCTTTCAAGCAGGTAAAAACCTTTCATTGAAATATAATCTATATCATGATACAACTAATTTAACGTTTAATTTCTAATTTAACTAAAGGAGAAGGTTTCTAAAATAAGACAAATAAAAACTTTGCAATTTTAATTTGAGTTTTCACATTTTGCTTTATTTTTAGAAATGAAATCTCTGTCCTATTTCCAAATATAATTCTCAAGTATATATAGCTATTACAAATTTAATTTAAAAAATATCTTATTTTTTGTACTATTTTTTAAAATAATACAATCAATAAGATATTTTTTTCACTAATAAGATATAATAATAATAAATGAAATAAAAATAAATAAATAAAATTCAAGATTTTAATGCAAAATTTAAGATTTTTTTTATATGCATTAAAATTTTGAATTTTTAAGCTGCTTTGTGAAGAAAGTTTTAAAATGTGTTGATAAAATGCTTTTAATTTAATTAATTTTTTTTATAAAAGCAGAAAAGCAAATTTTTGCCTTCTGTTATGTTAAAAATATAGTTATTCATCAAAAGTAAATCATTGTTGGCAAATGCTTAATAATTCAATTATTTTTATATTATCAATTAAATAATGCATGTTGTTTTTTAAATATCTTAACAGTTTTATTCAAATAAATGTGTTAAAAAAAACTGAAATATTCATAGATTCCTATGCATATTAGTGTATTTTAGCATATATATTTTATCCAAAATAATATAATTTTATCAATGACTGACAAAAAAAATTTAACTTCTGTAAAGATATATTGAATATTTTAAGAATTGATGTAGTAAGTGAATGAAATGATTTGAAAACAATACCTTTTTAAATAATATTAATTTATTTCAAATATATAAAAGTTCGAAAAAGTTTGAAACTGCAGTCTATTTCATTTCATTGGGATTTGAATATTTTATCCATTTTATCCCAATCTGGTGAATGCCACATAAAGTTGAATAATAAACAGTTTCCCATGATTTTATCAATAATTTCTGAAGCAAAAATAAAAGTTACAGAAAAGTTATGTTAATATTCAGGCTTTATACTCTATTTATACTAGATAGCTAATTTTTAATTTTTCCTCAACATTATTTTACTAGCAAGTATAACATTTCGATGTTTTAGCAGCATTTGATGATGACATTAACTTTTTATGTAAATGAAGTTGTGGAGTAGAAATGTTTTTAAAAAATTTGTGGTTACTAAACATTATTTGGGAATGTATTTGCTATGACTTAATTAACTGGAACTTTGCGTACTCAAGTATTCAAAATAAATGCTAGTTTTTTAGTTAGTTCTTGTTCCTTGAAGTTAAATTGCTCCAATTACAAATCAATTCTTATAATCAATCTAAATAACAAATCAATTCTAATAAGATATTTCTGATGAAGGATAATCTGTTATCCTTTCTATAGATTTTGAATATTTTTTCTTACCATTGACAGATCTGTGGGAATAAATATTGATTCGTTTAACCAATCCACAAAATTTTGATCTTGTTTTATAATAGATAGACAATTTACTTATTTGATACTAAGTGGACATATATGCCAGTGCCAACAGGAGCTGAGATTGTGATATTTGTTTTCAGAATTAAAATATGCTTAGTATATATAACACTTAAAATATAAGTTTTTATTATTCTGTGGTGAATAGCATATAAGCCAGTTAACAACTCTTCTACCCGGAC
>JAPMOR010061426.1:116375-150655 GCA_026543865.1 Argiope aurantia | reverse complement strand
AAATTCTTTAATTTTTGTAAAAGATCTAAACTTCAAAATTGTCATCGAATATTTGGACTTTCAAAAGCATAACGTACAAAAACACATCTAAGAAAAATTCCGGGTATTTTTAAAAAGAGATACTGAAGTTATTTCTTAAAAAATAATTTATTTCATTAATTTTATCACACTTGTCAAACTAAAATGTCTCGTATAAAAATTTATTATTCCTCAATCCTTAAATAAATTAACAGATTAGTAATGCATTAAAATATGTGAAAGTTTACAGTATTTTGAAGCAATGCTTCCAGAGTTTAACCCAAATTGAACGGAATTTGTCATAATTTCTATATTATGTGAAACTTCGGAAGTAAAACTTTATTCTAAAAAGAAATATAATCCTCAAACACATGTTCTTGGTTATTAAAACAAAATATACAGAGGATAAAGAAATCGGTAGTGGACGAAACACATAATTACCAGAGCTTCTTCAATGTTCTGGAACAAACTGATTCGTGCTAAAGTCTCTTCATGTAAAGCAGAAACTATAAAAACGAAGAAAAATTCAAGGCGCGTTTCAAAATATTAAACTAATAATATAGAGATATTAGTAATTTCTCAAAATAATTATGGGTGCTCATACTACTGAACTTTCAAGCATCGAACGACATAAAATTCCTGCATAAACATTCACATATCAATAAATAATCGTTCAAAAAACTTCAAAAAAGTAACCTTTGATAAATATTCTAGATTTTTAGATATATATTTTCTAAATGGTATCAAAAGTATATATTTAAATTATTTCCGACGAGAAAATGTTCAGATTCAAATTAGTGACACTAAACCTTTTAATTTTTATCTGAGTAATAATTTGCGTTCGTTACTTTAATTCATTTTCTTTTTGATTTAAAGTCTGAATGTAAAAACAACTATAAAATGTCAGATTTTCAAAAAATTACTCAAAGTAAACTAAACTCCTCCTCACATTCATAATACATTTCAGCTTTCAATGACTACCATATAATTACTTTCGTATCGTTTCTTTTAACCTTAATTTACTTATAATAACCCTCGATTTTCGATTTTTTTTTAAAACAAAAGGGTGCATTTTTTAGAAACTTTTTACTATATAAATAAAACGATATTTAAAAAAAATTTACTTTTGCTATTTTCTACACACACATTTATATACACAATTAAAATTAAAGATTAGGATTATGGAACATAAAACGTCAAATTAAATTCAAGGTGTCGCCTTCTCTGTGAAATTAATTTAACAGATTTATTGATGATATGTTTCGATTAAATTAATATGTTAGTTGAAAATAATAAGCGCTAAGATTATTAAAATTAACTATTGTCAATGGAGCCAATTACTGTACAAAATTTTAGAACTAGAGCACATGAGGAAAAAAGTAAAAAAAGCAAATATAAAATTCGTTTACAAAAGTGAAGTACGTGAAATTAATTAAACATATCAAAAATTAATTCCAATATCAGTGTTTTCCCTCAGTCTTAGACTTTTAGGATCATCAAGCTGTATCAAAAATCCGCTAATTCATAAAAGCATATTACAAATTTGTTATTGTTTAAATATTTCTTAAGAGATTGTTAAAAAAATGGAGCTAATGTTGTATCAAATAATAGGATTAGCTCCATTTCAAACGACAAACCTATATTTTCCTGATTTTTCCGGTGACGTGGCAACTTGAAATAGATGTATGTCTTTGAGACAAAAGTGCATTCATTAAAGAGGGCTGGAAACTTTTAAATTTTTATGATATTCCTTAAAAATATTTCATAATTCATGTTTATTACTACTGTGTAACTAAAAATATAACATTTCTCAAAATAAGCTTCAGATCGCCCGAACAATTTGAAATCAGTTTTTAACGAATTTGCATATTAATTAACAATTTAAAGGGCTAAAAATAAAAAAAGTATTGAATTAGCAACTAAACAAAATTTCAAAACTTTAGTACTTCATAATATAAGAGAAAAATATAGATAAAAAAAATTCGCCTTTGCAAACATTAAATACGAAAAATTCAAAAAGATTTTTTTGTTTAAAAAAACACACACCTTTATTTTCGATCTCACGTTCTGCATTTGTCATGAAATGATTTTCTTCCGAGACATCGGCAGTCATACTTTCAGTCACCTATAAATAAAGAAAAAGTATTTAATAGGTATAATGCTATATATAATTTTTTTATAAGAGAGCAAATATTTTCTTTTTCATAATGACGATACATAATTTGGAAAATATAGTACTCTTGCGCAATATAATCACTAAATAACTAAACTGAAGTTTTACATTCAATAGGCAAAATCTTTAAGTAGTTCAGTTATCAATAAATAGAATAAAAGGTTAACAAGTGAATGACTATTTTTATATAGGAAACAATGATATAATTATTCATCCGACTTATTAGTGAATATTGAATTAGTAATAATTAACAACGAAATGAACAATTTTTTACATCCAGTCTCAGACTATAGTGTTCTTGATTATTCTTAATTAGTTCTGGAATAAATGTTTTTTGAGATATATTTTGATAATCTGATAAAAAAAAAATCTCTAAAATATGTTTCATATACAATATTTATCAAGAAAATTACAGTTCCATGAGCATATCTTCAAACAACCTTTTTAAATTAAGTAAAAATAATGCGAAATAATACTCACTGAATCTAGTCTTATTTAATTTGCTCAAATTTTCTAAATAATATAGACCCTCATGTAACTGTTTTCAACCCAAATTATTAATGACCCCAATATTAATGACTTTTTTTAAAAAAAAGACTCAGAAAATATATTTTAGAAAGTGTGCAGAATATTCCTTTTCAGCAGATTATATTACACAATTAAAAAAAAAAAACTTTATCAGAATTTCTTCAATATGTAAAGTTTAGAGGCTGAAACGTTATTTTTAAGTTTATTCTAATCCATACTCAAGAATTAAAACAAAATGGATACGTTATAATAAAGCTGTACTTAGAGAAAAACATACTTCAACGTCCTGAAAGTTTCCACCTTCGTTTCCGCTTCTGATTTCTCCTTCTTCCGAGGAGAAATCTGTAGAAAAGAAAAAGAAAAAAAAAATGCAAATACAACTTCATAAAGGAACTACACAATAGTACACATATCAAAGAAGGTTTGAAATTTTCATAGTACTCCATTTAATACAAAAAGTCCATGTATCGAAAAACTTAGCTATTAATTCAGCACTTAAATATTTACATGCAAATAAAAATACCATTTTTATTAATAAGATCATGATAATTATTTTAAGTTAAACGCTGATGTTCTTCCTCTTAATCTTTTTTAGCTTCTAACTTGAAATATACGTCTGTATCTGGTGTTTAAATTCTTCCTTTTAAAAGAGAAATTCATTGCTCCAAATGGGGGCCAAAAATCAAACAATTGAATTCTTGCTCCTCGATTTTTCTTGTTTCTTTAGTATGTCATGTTTTGTGTTAATATTCGTCGTATAATGAAGATAAACGAATATATGGTTTCGAACTTTACTCATTCGCTGTATTCAAGATTTAGTATTTTTATGCAATTTTCCTATTGAGAAAGAATGCCAAATTTCTGTCGTTTAGCTTATTCTTCCTTTGATGATATTCACGATACAAACATTGTTTCACGCACAAACATTGTATCTTGATGAGAAAATCAGTGAAAATTGAATTTCTCATCACGATGCAATTCCGCATTGCTCTTCATGTGGAAGTCATGCCTCTTTGATGACTGCATAAAATGATTAATTTAAAAAACAAATGTTTATCTGGAATCCTCTCCATTTATTTGACATACATACAGGGAGAATCTGTTACTTCAATTGATTTTTCATTTAGTCCAGTAACTTCAGCCTTAAGTACATATACAGTAAGACAGTAAAACCTTATTTATGCTAATTTAAATGTTATCTCATAATGTTCTGATGTACGCTGAAATGTTCAAAATGTTCGATGTTCTGATGTATACTTCTCCATTTTTTTGTAGGAAGGGAGCTAAAAAAATTATATCTTCACAATATGGGAATAGGCTAGAGGATTTAAAATCCGTATAAAACCATAACTAAAGTCTTATTGCTTTAATCACTTCTGTAAAAGTCAAACATGAAAGTTTCAACATTTCCCCCTGCTAAAAGATGAACTTTTGCTACTAGGTGAAAGAAAATGAATTGGCATGAAGTGCTTTTTCACATTTCCAAAATTACTCGAAATAGACATATTGAATAAAAAAAAAATTACAACAAAAAATTCGTAGAGCATAACGATTCGCGTAAATTGAATACCAACATTATATAACTTGCTAGAGAATTGTGAGTACTAGCTCTTATTATAATTCAGATTGATTTTTCTGATTTTCAAAAAAAAATGATTTTCTTCTGAAGACGACGCATGCAATGAAATATGTAACCTCGATAATGATAACACGAAAAGATATTTATTTTTATATGTATATATAAATATTTATATATGTTGAACAATACAAAAACCAGAACTCTAATGACATGTAAAAGCTTGAAGAATTAGTTCCATCTAGTAATTTTCATCGTATTTAACCTACTTGATGAAGACTACCAATTTATTCTTTTCGTTGGTTCAAAATTATGAAGGCTATACCAAATATATTCCATGTGGCTTTTAAATGGAGATTTAATATATTTATCTAACTCTATTTCAACGTTTGGATACGTGAACACTAAAAAACAAACGAATAAGAATAAAACAGAAGAATTGGTACAAGAACGCATTAGCAGAATCTTGTAAGAACACAGGCAGAAAAATTTAGGCAGTTGGAACACTTTATCTTGATGTATTTTAGAAAATAAAGTAATGGAATGAGTCACACTGAGATAGTTGTAAAATAATTTAAATTTGGGTATACAAAATTGTGAGTAACGTGTGTATTTTTTTTATCTAGACTTTTTTTCAGTATGTTTGGGATTGGATAGATTGTGTTTGTTTTTGGAAATGCTTTAGTAAAACTGCTTATAACGTTGTTAAAGCATGGAATGGATACCTTCATTAAGGCGAGTTAGATGGAAAAATTTCACTATTGCAAAATAAAACTGCATCTGAACATCACGTGGACTATGGGGGAGATTATATTTGCATTACATCCACAATCATCTGAAAACATGAAGATGAGAAACCCTGTGCATCAATTAGTCGTAGAAAAATAAGAAAACAATCGAGATCATTACCCAAAATAGATTTCAAACATCGTCCCTCCCGCTATGTGTGGGGATGATACAGTAGAGGAGAAAGAAAAGACTAGAGTTCCAAATACATAAATAAATAAAATTGCTTTAACAGTTGAGTTCAAAGATACTGTAATGATAAGAATAGAAAAAAAGGAGGGGATGATTGGGCGATGGTTGTGAGGATGCACGTTATTAACGCAATCGATTTGATCATAATTGATGGTAAGCATCATAATGTATATTTTATTGAATTTATAGCAAAACTATCAGATAATAAAGTATGTCGCCCTTCTGACGAATATATAGTTCAGGTTATGGACAAAAACAGTTTTACACTGAAATTAATGATGACTGTCAATTTACCTCTTCTGAACTGCAAGATGTAGTTAATTTCGATATGAAGCCTCATCAAAAAATTATTAAGAATACGTTTTCTCAGCGGTATAGTAATAGGCTTGTCAGTGATCTCCAATGAAGTGAATGGTTCAACCCTTCTTTGTTTTCTAGACGTAACGTATAAATGATTTAAGAAAAAAAGATTTCATTATTACTTTTAACTTAAAAATTATTTATATCGCCGTGTAAATCTTTAAGGACTGATAAAATATTTAAGAAAGAGAATGTCAAACAAATCTGCGGGAATTGTCTTGCCAAAACTGTTTCGAATACTCTCTAATAAAAGCACTTGTGTCTTATAAACCGCAATCTATTGATAAACAGTAGTTACAAGTTATCCCATAAGTGTTCGATCTTTAACGATGAATCGCCAGGTTACGGTAAACACACAAGTTTCAGGAAACCGAATGCGTATTTGGATGCATTTTGTCCCACCGACTGAAGCCGAAATTTGACACAGATATTCTGAAAAAGCAGAAAAATGTAGCAAAAAATAAAGCATACTAAAGTAATATTAGAAATTGTACAGTAAAAAAAAAGAATTCAGAATTTAAAATTTGGCCAATAATTCAAACTCTTTAACAAGGCATGCCAATTTATCATATCATATCAGTTAGAATGAAATTACTTTTGCTTCCTACTCACAAATAATTAGTTTGCTATTAAATGGCCATGGTATGTTT
This sequence comes from Argiope aurantia, assembly GCA_026543865.1. Taxonomy (NCBI): domain Eukaryota; kingdom Metazoa; phylum Arthropoda; class Arachnida; order Araneae; family Araneidae; genus Argiope; species Argiope aurantia. The sequence continues at coordinate 144,372 of JAPMOR010061426.1, read as the reverse complement.
ATTATATTTTTATGAGTATTTTATTACATACATATTTTTGATTGCGTAATCTTAAACTTCTCAGTAACAGTGGAATAAAAAGTACAGGTCGTCAAAAAAAAAAATTCTGGGACACCTCTAAAATTTGGGTATTTATGATTGCATCATCACAAAATTGGTGTTGATGGATAACGTTCAAGAGAACACATTTATTTAGATAAAAAAATGATGGCTAATCAATATAATTAATTAATTAGTATCTCGAAAATTTTCCATTAGGCATACCGATTTTTTTCCAGCTTAGTCGATTGATCGCCATAAAATAAGCTCACATAAAAATAAAAAATTAAATTAAATAAATAAAACTTCTGATGAAACTTTCGGGAGTCGTAAGTATAAGGTCGAATAATTTGAACGCCTGCATTTGTTGAAACCATGTTTTAGACCTCCCCAAAGTTTGAAAAAACTTTTTAGTAATTATATCCGCTTGCCTGCGAAAACGTAATTTCAAATATGGAACGAATTAGTACAATGAAATTTCGTATTTACTCTTTACACATACACTCACACCAAAAAAAAAAAAAAAATGCATCAAGTTTTGGATTAAATTTGAATACGAAAAGTCTTTAGGTCTGTCTATCCGTCCTCGTACTTGAGTAATCATTGCTCAAAAATGCTATATGCATGAAAATTAGGAATAAGTTTTTATCATAAAATTTAAAAATATGTGTCTAATTCTGATCAAATTCTGCCAAAAGATTGATTGCCAGGAACCTCTGGATCCCTGAGATTGTTCAGAAATGCAACAAGCTAAATACACGAAATTTTTACATTTCTACTGTAATAGCAATCACAGTAGAAAAAAAATACAATAAAAAAAGTAGCTCGCATAGTTTGCACATGAACCCAATATTCGAATTTCAAAATTGAACAGGATTAAAGGCACAAAACCCCTAGAAAGAAGTGTGAAATTCTTAAATTAAAAGGAATCAAATATAAATATATCATAGGACTTTTTATTATACATTTATGTTTAGGTCATAAATTTTGCCTTTTTTAATTTTATTTTAGTTGTCTTCGTGCAATACTGTTATGTGATTAGAACAAGCGTTTTATTGTCTAGTTTAAAGATTTGAATGAAAATGACATAGGTGCAGATATTGCTAATCACAAACAGCAAATTAACTTGAAGGAATAAAGAGCAGTTTTTTTTTAATAATATAAAATGAGAGATTCGATGAAGATAAATGGTTGATTTAGGCTTAGGAGGGATAAAATAGTGGATGCATTTGAAAGAAAAGAATTCCACATTCACATCACAAGAGAGGAAAATTATCATCTCGGGTCTGTTTTTCATATACAAATGTAGTACAATCGAATGTCCAAGCTCTAACTGCTGTGACAGAAAAAGTGAAGACAAATTTTATGGACTCTCATTCTTGTGGTATTTAATTGGCTTACAATTTTTTAACTTTGATTTAATGATTAAATTTCTTTGAGTTGCGCCATCTTAATTAGTGTATTTCACGAAAAATATAAAACCCTATTTGAAGAACAGAGTCGAGAATCATTTCAAGCAATAGAATATCTTAAATAAATAAAAGTAAGCATTCTTTTTAATACCTTGATAAAAAAAAATATTTCACTGTGAAAAGCAAACATTTGTAACTAACTATCTTTCACTTTCATTCATAAATAAGGCATTGCGTATTGCCTGTATTTAAAATTCTTATGTCAGACGAAATCTAAAATATATATAAGCTACAAGACTGATGCTTACATCTTCTTTCAAAACTTAAATATATGCGTTATTTGTGCAATCAGCTATAGATGAATAAATCTCAGAAAGAACGATATGAAAATATAAAAGATTTGTTAAAAATCGCAATGTACTTACTCTTTTGTCTAATAATAAATTATATACTACATCTCTTATTTTACTAATAAAATTCATTTTATTTTTTGATGAAAAACAAAATTTTATTTTTTATCAAAATGTCCTGATATGGAATTTTTTAAAAATCCCTTTCATACTGGTAGTTAAAACTCATATATTAAGATTATTATATAGATAGAAACAAGCAAATATTATAATAAAGGACGCTAAACAAGTAGACGGTCAAAATATTACCGCTCAGCATTACATTTTTGGAAGTTTTTTATAAATATATCAAAACCTAACACAGCTATGCACGTAATGTTCCAGATTATGATGTTATAGTATCTTAGCTTTACTATCTTGTAAAAACGTTACTATGTTACGAGTTACTTTTTCTCGCAGTCGTGTTCCAAAATTTATAAAAATATCATTTATTTTAATACATGTATTTATTTCATCTATTTTTGTAGCAAAATTTTGTTCTTTACATGAATTAAAAAAATCTGAGAAATATATAATAAATTCCTGGATATGACTAAATTTTTAATGATTCATTTAACATTAAAAATGCCAGTTTTCACAACCTTGTGACTCTCAAAATGATCAACAGACGCTGAGAAAATTGCTTTTAGAGACGTATTTCATGACGAATAGTCAATAGAGAGAAAAAAAAATTAGTAGATCTGATGAGAGCATTTCGAAATCCTAATTAATTAAGTATGTAAATTAATTCGATTAATTTTTTTTTCTAAATAAACCTTTTTTTTTTCTTTTTTTTTTAACCTATTTCCATTGATACCACTTTTGTGGAAATGCAATAATAAATATTCAAGTTATTGAGGTATGCCAATGTATGTATATATAATATTTTTGATTCTATTGTTGCTGAGAAGTTTAAGATTACGCAATCAACGATCCATAATAAATAAAATACTCATAAAAATATAATAAACATATTATAAACAATAAATTTTCGAGCTATAACATAATAAACATAGTACAAACAATAAATGCTGTAGCTATATGGATTGCCAATTTTTTGTTAACGACTGTAAAATAGTGTATATCAGAAAAAACTGCTTTTTTTTTTTTTTTTTTTTGAAATTCAGAATTTGAATTCTATAAAAATTTTCCACTACGATTTCATGCTTACCAAAAATAGTTTTAGTCAAATTAAAAAAATATTTAGGAATACCGGAATAGAACAAAAACTGCAATTTTTTCCTCAAACACATAGATTTTAAATTTATAAAAAAAAACATAAATGAAGTTTATCAAGTTTAGAGTGGCAACAAGCAGGAAAAAAGTAATACCCGTGTCATGTAAAATTTAGGCATCCCGGATTAGCAATAAAATTATCGATTTTTCACAAAATAAAGGTCTATTGCTAACGGTTTCATTTACTTCTAGTCTATTTTCTAATTACCAAATTTTTTGTAACAGCACAAATAGAAACTATTTTAAAAATTGTTATGTATTTATTAACACTAAAGCTACCACGAGCGGGTCATTTGACCCGCTTCCAATGGCAATTCCAATGTATCGGTGAAATGCCGGTAGGTTTAGTGTTAAATACGTTTTTTTTTAATCAGTGCTTATTTTTGAAGTAAAAGAAATAATAATTAAAAAAATTTTAAGTAAAAAATTACTGTTGAAAAATTTTTCAAATATTATTCAATAATTAAAAATATGTATCTTATCCTTATATTAAGAAAAGAATTATTTCATCATTATTCCTGGACTGTTGTAGCTGCAAACGTAAAGACATGTTTCGTTCAAATTGCGTAAGGTGTTCTTGTCCAGCAATCTTGATCTAAAAATCTGTCTCGCTGCTTGAAATTCCAAATGAGCTTAGAATCTTCTGTAATCTATTTTACAATTATTTCTACTATTTGTGAGTGTAATAGAATTTTTGACTCTTTTATATCCCTAATCCCTGTAGCAACAATCAGCTCTAGCTCTGGTTTATTTTAGTTAGTTATGAGAGCTGGTTACATTACTATTGTAGACTTCCAAATAGTAAGATACAGAATGATCAAGTAATAACAGGAGGTATTGGAGCCCTGTAGCGTGTTATGTACTGGAAGAAATATAACAAAATTTGGCCACCATATACATTAAAGTATGCGGTTTTGATTTACCAAAAAAAAAAAAAAAAATTAGTACCAAAAAACACCTATAGGGGAAATCCTGGCGCTGCAAGCGCATAATGTGTGAAAAAAGAATACATAACTGCCAATGGAAACAGTAAATAACAACACACCAAATATCAATGAAAAACTATTGTTATATCAACTTACAATTTTGGCTTAAGGTGACCACCAGCTTGATGTTCCAATAACTGCATGCTGTACACGTGGTTTTCAACGGTGACTCGCAGCATATCGGCATTTGTCTATGTAACGTTATTTGATCTTTTAAAGTAGGAATGGTGGGAACATATCCTTGTTACACAACGCCTTTCAAGTGAACTCAGATGTCATCAGTTAATGGGCGTTTTCTTATGCGGATAAAATTTCAGGATCTTGTGCAATATCTTCTGCATCGGCGTGAACGGGGTATCCATCTGTCGTGGTATAGAATGTGCACTGCTGATAACCTACTTATTAGCTAATGCCTGATCCATAACGACAGTTGAAACTTCTTCAACTTGTTCCTGCTTGGTAACTTTACGTCCTCGCCCTGTTTGCACACCAAGAATTACTGTTGTTTCAAATCTTTCAGCCATTTTTTGTAAGTTATTTACGGTCATCGGTCCTCTACGTAGCTGTTTTAACCGCCAGTATTCATGAAGAGCATAAATGGCATTTTCATCCCGCTGATAAAACAGCTTGACTAATAAGGTGCGTTCATGTAGTGAAAACGCAATCGACGGGCAAATTTTTGCAGAATGACATAAATTCCCACAACCCTTCCTTTTATTTTCGATGTCATGCCACAAAGCACCCATATAAGCAAATTATATAATAGAGTTTTCGATCGCAGCGCCAAGATTTCCCCTAACGACGTTTTTGGTACTAATTTTTTTTTTCTCTTGATAAATCGATGCGCATACTTTAATGTGCATGGTGGCCAAATTTTGTTATATTTCGTCCAGTACATAACACACTACAGGACTCCGAACACCTCCTGTTATTTCTTGATCACTCTGTATATATAATTCACTGTCTCAAAATTAACATATGGTAATTTGAAGACCCTTTCTGCTCTCAAATCTGTTTGCCAAGCATTTTATGCCCTTTTGCTTGCCAGACATCTAACAGTTTTCTTCAATCGAATAAAATAAAGAAAAGAAAAGTTTTGGATTTATCATAAGGAATTTTCTCCTTCAAATTTTTTTGAACAATTAACTTCATCTTATACGTACTTGTAGCATTTTTACCATCTTAAAGAAAAGTTGCGATGTATAAATAGCTCTTGAATAACATTTTATAGTGAGCCCTGAAGAAGCATAAGCCTTCATGACAAATTTAGCAATTTTCTTCATCTGTGGAGTTATATCAAATGTCGCAAGGAATAAACAAAAAACTTGATTTGTCATTGCCAGCCATCTTGTATGGAAGACGCTTTCAGGGTTTCTGCTCTCTAAATTCTTGGGAACATTCGCCTGTTATTACAATATGACATATATTCTAGAGTTATTTTAGACCTTTGTCCCTAAAAGAAACAAGTTTCGAACTATGGAAGGTCACTATAACTTTCCTGATGGGAAATTCCTTTAAATGAAATAAACAAAACGCTGCTTGTATTGGGGATTTTAACGCATTTTCGGACTACGAAACTGATTTATTAAAGGCTTCGATATTTGTTACGATACCATTAAACTAAGAGCTTTAATATTTTTCCTAACAATGAAATTTTCCTCCAAAATTTTAATATTAATGATACTACGTCTTTCAAGAGCCCTTTTCTGGATTTATACATTCTAAATATGTTGAATCTTGTCTTTCAATCAAACATATGTCCTCTTCTTGCATAGCTAACGTAACAAATTTATACTTAGATTTCTTTACTTTTTCTGAAGTGCAACTAACATCTTCATGGTAAATTTCACGAAATGCTTTTGATTTATCTTTCGTCATTTTGACAGTACAACATTTAAATCCTGTAAAACAGCACTTTCTAGGTGAGATCTTGCTGTATTGGATATGAATCTGTGGTCACAGGCTCAAGAAAAAGAGCTGTAGATTTTCAGACACATATCTCCAATGTAGAGGGGAATCGATATGACATACACTTGAGTGTAATTATGTCACAAAATATGTTTTTCTCTAGTTTAAAACAATGCACTGCAATATAGACAGTAAATAAAAGATATTAACCTAAAGGAGGGTTGTAGTTTCTAAATAATGCGTATTGGTAACAAAATAATAATAATACGGTTTCCGTACAGATTCCAGAAAACCTATTAAATTTGGCTTGACAGTTTTACTTTCTTTACTGACAATTAAGATCCCAAATTTTATATTTCTGCCCTGGGAAAAAAATCGCTTTCTATTGTATTATGTTATCTTCGTTATTCAGTCAGATATATAACTTTACTTCCATAAAAAAACTTTTTAATTTTTAAGTTTTACTTCATTTCATTTCTCTTACTCCAAAATTAGGTTTAATTTCATAAAAATAAAAAAAGAGGGAGCTATTGAAAACAATTCCATCTTAAAACAACTATTATTTGTATGGTTAAATAAAAATTCTTAATTAGAATGTAGATTAGAAGTAAATGAAATTATCAACAATAGATCTCCATTTCGCAAAAAATCAATAATATTACTACCAATCCGGGATATCTAAATTTTACATGGCACAGATCTTTTATTATTAATTAAAAATCTAAATTTTACATTTTTATACTTAAAAATAAAATTTTGCTTTCTATTTATGTTTTTAAAAGAATAGAATCTTTCTATTTTATTTTTTTGGTCAAAAAAATTCAAAATTTAGTCCCATTTATAAAGATCTAAACACTTTTCGATTTAACAAAAACTTTTTTGGTAAATATGTGACTGTAGTTACAACTTCTTATCGAAATCAAATTTTGAATTAAAAAAAGCTTTTGTATTATATCATTCTGTAAATTATAGAAAAAATAACATTTGTTCAAAAAATACGAGTGGTTGATAGTCATACTAATGTATATCAAATTAATGTCGATGAAATTAATTCGGAAAACAAGGAATGGAAGATATATTCAAAACATAGATCAAATTCCTTCTAGGAATTCCCAAATTATACACAAAAGAATATCTTATTTGTTTACTGAAATTATTTAATCTAATAGAAGCCTAGATAGTCGGCCTAAGAATATATTAGAAATTTAACAAGTTTTATGAATAGCTTTTTCTTTAGTATAATTCAGCCTTAAGAATAAAAATTGGGCTGTTTTTAATACATTTTCATCAACATATAATAATTTCCAGAAGTTATATTCTATTATTAATGTAATACAATACCAGAATCTTCATGGATTTTCCGTTCTTCTTCCATTTATATTCAAAGAAAGAAACCTGTTTTCAAAAGAAAATTAATAATATTATTAAGAAAAAATTATAATAAATTTAAAATTTATATTTTGCAAAAGATGGAAATTTTTATCAAATTAATCACTCATCAATGTATAGCAATGTAAAAAACTATTTTCACGAGAAAAAAAAATGTACTTCCACTTTAAAATTGCCATAGCAAATAATTAATAAAATTTTTAAAAACTTTGCAGATTTTGTCGAATTCTCAAATAATAAAATATTAAATTGAAATTTTTTATCGATATTTGAATTGCACCTACGAGAAAAAAATCATTAGTACAAAATTCATGATATTGTTATCTGGAAAGTAGGTGAACTGCCCTCCAAGATCTCCAAATTTAAACTCGTTGAATATGTCTGAGCCGCTCTTGGGAGGACATTTGCAACTTATCCTCCTCCAAGAATCTTCCAAGAATTGAAAATTGCTCTATAGAAAGAGTAGGTCAGTGTTAAGTAGGAATTCATTGATTTTCTCATTCTCATTTTGGTTCTAACTTTTGAAAGCTATACAACTGCAAGAGGGTACCATTCCTATATTAATTTTACGTTCGATTTTGAAACATGGATTTATGACAATCTTTCTTTGATCATGTGTGATCATATGCGCGGGCCATAACTTTATATATCTAAAGCTGTTTAAACTATTATAACTAATACTCCCTATTTCATTTAGAGTTTCCGATAATTTTTCTCTTCAATAAAATAATAGCGATTTAAAATAATTGCCTAAATTAATGCATTAAATAATGTTGATTTAGATCTTCAACTTACAACTAAAATATATATTGCCATTATCTTTGATATCAATACTCTTACGCTCCAATTCACTAACCCAATACGGCCATCTATAATCATTGATTACAGGATCAAGTCCTGCGACTTGCAAGAAGACGTTTTTCAATTACACTCTTCATTTTCATTTTCTGCTAGTCTCTAAAACCATCTATAACCTTAACATATTATATAAGTAATTCCATTCCTATTCTATATAATTTAAGTAATGTTTTCAAGGGGCCGCGATGGTCTGGTGGTAAGATCCCGGCTTTATTGCTGAGAGATTGGCAGAAAAGTGTGCACAATAAAAATCTAGCGAAACGCCCTACCGCTTGTAGTGCACTGAATTCTGGAGAGAGGAAATCACCGGATCATCCTCGTTATCTGACCGCAGTTCAAAATCAGTTCCAAAATAGCCCTACTGTTTGCTTTTAAATGGTAAGTCAAAATAACTAAACTAAAACTAAATTTATTCACTTATATGTTTTTCCGATTGTCTTTTATCTATTTCAGATAAGGCCTTATGAAATATATTTCTTCACTTAATTTTCAACAAATATTTCTCTGAAATCAGATCAACACTAAGTTTTCTCACCTAATTCATCAGCTGAATTTTGGAAAAACATAGTTTTTCTGGTGATTCTGATATAAGTATCATTATTTTTATCAAACTAATTTAATAAAAACAGTTTTTGAAAGCACACTTTAATTATTGTACAAAACAGCAGATTTTTTTAAAATTTTTAATTATTTTCTAATTTTTAATGTTGAGATCAATTAATTCCTTACAGGTTAAGGGGTAGAACCCAGGGCACGGATTCAAAATTTAATTTGTCTAGTGATTAATTCGTAATTAAGATCCGAAAATATTAAAATAATTTATTGTCACCACGGGCACAGAAGTATATAAAATTTCAAACTTCTAGTACAGTCCTCAAAAGAAAAAGAAAAAAAATTAGACACATTATAACTAGACTGTTTGTCATCACATCTTTACTAAATTAGATAGACAAACAGATTAACCTAAAATAACAGAAATTTTCTTATTATGCCAACTTTTTTTTTTTCGTTCAATCGATTGCTAGTTATAAAATAAGCTTACAAAAAAAAAAATTTAAGCTGCTGATGAAAGATTAGAAAGTTATAAGGTTTTGGAAAATGAATCGTGAAAACGTTGGGTGATATCTCTGAAACTATAATATATTTTTCAAATTTTTTTCGGCTTGTTAAAAAAAAAATAACAGCACAAATTTACAAAACAAAGTAATAAAATAAGTTAATACATAAAAATAATAATTTTTTTTTTGTTAATTCTTAAATACGATCGCGAGAAAAATGTTACCAGTAACATAGTAAAATACTTTTTATAAGAGCAAAGCTGACATACTAGAGCACTGTAATTCTGAACATCACGTACATAGCTATAATAGATTTTAAGATATTTATAAAAAAAAAAACTGCAAAAATCCTAATGGCAAACGATAACGCTTTGATGCACCTACCTGTTGAAAATTCAGTTCTATTTTGATAAAAGTGAACTGCTCATAAATTCCATTTTGCTAAAAATTAAATCATCGTTCACTCATGCATATTTGGATTAGCTACACCAAGTGTTCAAAAAACTTTAGAAATAGAACAAGAGTTTTATGACTATCTTCAACGGCAATCATTGAAGCAAATTCTATAAGTAATAAATCTAATTCTGTAATTAAATCTGAACAGTCTCCATAGCAAAACACTGTACAACTAAACCTCAAAATATGTAATCAGTGCTTACCTTTGATTGATATAACTGTTTAAATGATGTGAAAATTCTATCCCAAGCACGATAAAAAAAAAAAAAAGGAAAAGAAAGAAATAAGCAGGTAATTGTTTATTTTTACTGCCCCCGGGATAAATCGTCGCCAACCATCTTGGCGAATTCTTGGCATCATATATATATATATAACGTAGTTTGGAGATCTTGGCGTAACATGAAAATCGCTAAGTGAAACCGAGAGGCATACTCCCCTTCCTACTCTTATTTCATGTATGGAAGAAAATAGAGTCGGATTGGGCAATAGCATTGGTTCGCACCGCTGCGCAGTCTGCTAAGAGAGAGTGATGTCATTAGATGCGAACTTCGAAATAGTTTCAGTTCGTATTGCTAGGACTGTACTTCGTAATTTTCGAAAAACGTATTTATTTTTGTTCTTTGTTGTGTGATCTCTCTCTCTATATTTTTTTATCCTTTATTTCCCGACAAAATGGATTTGTCTGAGCGTATTCGTATGAATGTAATAGCCGGCAATTTGAATTCGAAAATGAAATTGTCGGAAACAATGAAATAGTTTCCATTAGGTGCAACTTAAAATCCATTGATGATTTCAACGAATGGATGAAAGTATTTAGAAATTCAACAAATACTCAGTGGAACAGTAGAAAATCATGCCCTTCAGAAAAAGATTTGTTTGCTGGCAAGCTGAGTTTCGAAATTCATCTTAGATTTCCTTGTGTAATTAAGGGATTAAATTAAACTTTAAATATTAATAAAGAATTTTTTAAAATGTATTTTATGCCTCTTGGTGGACTCTTATAAAGTGTTTTTTATTGGCATTATTGCAGGAAAAATTTCTATCCCAACATAGCTCATTCAATAAGGTGCCATTTACCAAGAATAAGGAAGGAATTTCAAAAAAATGCTGAATTTCTTGCCCCTGTTACAGTGAAAATAAAACTAAATACTACATGCATGAGAACAGAAGATGATTTTCTAAGAGTAACTTGATTTTGATTTATAATTAAAAATTTAATTTTTAGAAATGTAAGTTCATATTTTAATTAGTTCAGTTGATTAAGGTATTTTAATTGAATTATTTTGTTATTTTATCTGTATTTTAAAAATTGGGGATTTTATGTCTATTACCTTTTCAAATGCAATTATATTTCATTATAACATATTTATTTCCAGTATTTGACTGTGTAATAAAATTATCGCCACTGGTGTAAGAAATGTAAATTCATATATCTATCCATATATCTATAAATTTGTCATTGAAAAAATGCATAAAATAAATTTCTCGATAAGTTCAATATTTTGATTAAAACTAATTATTTAGGCCAGACTTTCATAATGAAAATAAATTAGAGTGTATATTTATTCTGATCTTATATTGAATAAATACTACATTTGAGAAATTATTTTTTACAAGTAAATAACTCTAGGAATTAAGTCTATAAATCCACTCTCTACATCAGGTCATCATTATTTATTCGATAGAAGTGTATCAATTTTCACTTTGAACCTTTTCAGAGGAGATTAGCTATAATAATCACTATTATTCCTTTTCATATACATATGATTACAGAAATTTAAAGATTTCTTCCTCCTGAAAACTACAGAGAACAGTTCGAAGATTATTTTAGTGATGGACAGGATTTACAGAAGCAGTCAAATACCACAAAGAAATTCTGAAGTCAGATTTCCAGCCAAGTGATCTGGCAAATAGTAGGATTAGTCCTATTCGAAGAACAATTGAATATTGATATGAAAAATTGAGACTTCAACCGAGATCTCGAAATGGGTCTGACTTTATTAAAGTGAGTTGCAAATTCTAAATTTAAGATGTAAGTGGGACATTATTATAATGATTTACAGTATTTTTTTAATCATTTCATAAGATCAGTTGTATGTTTAATTTTTATATTTCATATTTGTTTAATCATAAATTTGATTTATTTTGAATTTTTTTAGACATTTGTGATCAATACATATCCATTAGCATTCATGTTATAATTTGAAATGTGAGGATAAACATGACCAATAAAGTGCATAGTGCTTTTAGTGATTTTCTATGATTGAAAAAATAGGATAGAATGAATATAAGGGGATTATGATTAATTATTTTATGAGTTATGCTGAACAATTTTATTTAGATGGCTGAAAAAAATAGTTAAGTTGATATCAGAAAAGTGATGCATGCATAATAAGGTTTATGGACTTTTATATTGGATAAATGTTATTGTCAGTAAATATAATATTATTATGTATTTTCTAACATGTAGGTTACATATGTCTTTGTAAGAGCACTAACACTTTTTCAATTTCTTATCTTTTAGTTATTACTTCCTAATTACTTATCAGATTGCATCTTTTATAGGAGCTCTTGCAATTATATTAGATATTTGCTTATTTGTTATGAAGTAAAATTTCATATTTTTGAACCACTAAAATAAACTTACTTTTTATTCCAGAAATTGAAGGAAAAAGTAACATCTTAAGAAAATAGCAATATAAAATTTGCCTATGAAGAGAATCCTTTTGATGTTGTGATTGTGACCCCTGTTACGAAAAGATCTTGCATCTTATCAACATCATAAATGATAATTTTTGTCGATTCTACAATTTCCTGTGATGTAGAAACTCATTCTGTGACATTCATACTGCTGCAGGAGCAGTACCTATTGGATCTTCATCGTAAAAAGACAAACAGAGGATTCATATAAACAAGGCTTTGCCATAGATTTGAATATTTTTAAAGAATCGGCTTTCCATCATAAAAGGAATCCTACAATTTTCATTGCTGATGATTCAGCAGCTGAAGTTTCTGGTTTAAAGGAAATTTGACCTGTTAGTCAGCATTACCTTTGTATTTTTCATGAAGGACAGAATTTTTAGAGATGACTTTGAGATTCTAAAAATAGTCTTCTATAAAATAATTATAGGTCTCAGTTTCAGAAAAGAATGTATGCCAAAACACCAGCTTGTGCAGAACAAGCATATTTTAATGCAATTGGCTATATTGGCCTTAATATTCCAACTTTTCTATTATGGAATCATTACTTGTTCAAAAGTTGGAATTGAAAGGAATTGTGGTGTCTTACTTTTCAAGATGAAACTATCAGAGATCTCAGAAGTGACCATAAGAATATTCTAGGATAAAGTTCTATCACAAATTAAGACATATAATGTTATTACCTTAATAGACTTCGGTTCAACCACACTGGAAGATTATTATAGCAGAAGATTATAGTAATTTTCCTAATTTGTAAAATGCAGTACCAAGGTTTTTTCTACGAAAAATGGAAAAAAGAGTATTGGATTCAACCAATCCAATCAAGCCAGATCATATTAAAAGGTGGAAGCTAATGAATGTCTGTTTTCTGTTCTATGTGGTAATGAAATATACTCTGTTGATGTTTTAAATACTTATGATTCTTGCTCTTCGGTTAGGGAAGTTTTGGGAACACCAGTTTGCTGTTTATTATTATCACAGTGTTTATGGTAAAAACTTTCCTCTAGTTGAAGCAAAAGAAAAACATCAAATAGTGTATTCTGCACTTGGACAAGAAGCTCAGTCAATTGATTTTTACCAACCATTTCGATTGGATGTATGTGAAGTGGCAACAATTAATAGGAACAGTAAATCTCTTGAAAGAATTCCTCCTTTCACTTCTGAATCACTTCATCTACAGTAAGCCGTTCTACAGATTATAACATTCAATCATACAATGACAAAAAAAAAATTCATGAAGGGAAGAATTGCATGAAAAATTGACAAAATTATTTACTTATGGTCTGGAAAAATTTGATTTTTCTCAACAAGATAAGAAACTCTTATTCCATGTTTTATTTCTCAGCATTTATTTGTTAATTGACAACAACTTAAAAATTTGAAAGCTTTTCTGTATCATAAGCTGTTAATGAATTAGAGGAATATTTTGTTTAGTTTGCGTGAACAGGATATTGACTAACTTGAGAATCTTAACAAATGCATTAAATTCATAATACAAAAATTAAAAGGAAAATCTTGAAATTTTTCTAGAAGCATGTTATTCCGGGTAAAAGAATTTCCACTTTTACATGTTAATAATCATATATATTTTTCAAGATAAAATCTTTTTTTTTTCTTTTTGTTCAAATTAATAGCTTTTCGTCTTATGTTAAAAAAAATTATATTTAAATAATAAATTTAGAAACAAGAGTAGTACACATTGATTTGCAACCCATTGAAAAAAGGAATAATAGTGTATAAACCCCTCCCGTTGAACATGCCGCTGCAAATAATAAGGAATACAGGTAATATGGATGTAAAATAGATCCTGTTATGAACATCTTAAATTCTGCACCTCACAAAAAGCTGCGTCTGTCGTCAGCGATGGGACAGCCTTACATCCATAAACAAATCAAGTTTTAAAAAATTTTGCAATAATGGAGATTCTGAATATTTCACTTCTCCTTTATCGCACAAAATAAAAAGAACGCGAAAAGTGTTGAAATATTAATTGCTTAAAATTTTCAAATTTGTTGAAAGAGGAATGAAATCGCCATTAATTTGCCTTGTATTACTGTTTAAAAGCTCTACATGGTTGTGATTCTGGCAAAATACAGAATTCATAAAATACTTAAAATCCCGTAAACATAACTATGCTGTCGAAAGTGAAAGAATGCCTTTTGGACCTTATTCAAAATATATTTAAAAATTACGAGGTCCGTCCCAAAATAGCCCTAGTGTTGCTTCAAACGGGACGTTAATATAACCAAACCAAACCAACCAAAATATATTAAAGCCTAATTGCCAAATAAATAAATTTGTAAAAATTTCAAATTCTTTAAATCACAAATTGTTAGGATTTCAATGTGAATTGCATTGAATTCTTAAGACCATTATTAACTAATTTAATGAAGAAATGATTAGTTAGTTGTCATCTATAAGAATATTAATTAATCATTTAACTAGTCATGCTGAATTTTAAGTTACTGATCCTATATAATAATATTTGGTTGAAGTTTATTATTTTATTACAATCTTATAATAAATAAATCTTTTAATTATAAGTAAGTAAATCATTAACTAATAAATTTAATTAATTTTTCAATTTAATTCAGTGATTTTTCTCATGATAGGATTTTAAAAAATGAATAAATGAAAACATATGCATTTAAATAATGGGATTAAAATAATAGAAATTAAACTTAAAATAACAAATCTTCATTAATTAATCTTTTTAAACTGATTAAGTTAAAAATCTGTTGAAATACGAAACTAAATTTTGCAATTGTTAAAAGAGAGCCCTCATAATGTGCACTGCATTGACTGAAAAATGTCTAAACTATATAGAAACAATTTCATTTAATTTTAGAAAACTAAGCGCAATCCTCAATTATTGAAAAGTAAGTGTATTTTGCAAACATGCAAGCAAGTAGCAAAGAGATGCATTAAAAAATGTTAGTAGCCTAGCTGCCAAATAAAGAAATTTTTTAATAATTCAAATTTTCTTAATCACATCAGAATTACAATGTGAATCTACAATGAATTATTAAAATCTTTATTAAATAAATTATTGTATAATTAAATAGTCACATATAACATATTAAAATATTAATAATTCATTACCTTGAAGTGGTGTACTCCACTTTCTGACTTTCAGTTCAGAGAATGATATAATTTCTTTGGCGTCTGTAAAAAAAATATTATTTAATACTTTATGAGTAAAGAAAGCATTAATTCATAATTTTGGTTACTTTTTCAGGATGTTTTATTATTTTAAACATTTTTCCATGATATGCATATTAAAATATAAATAAACAAAAATGTAATATTTTCACCAGCAATTAAAAGTAAAAAATTAAGCTAAAATAATATATCATTAACATGTTGATTTAGTTAAAAATGTGTTGAAATTTTAAACTAAATTGAGCAATTTTTTATAGAGAGGGGAACCTCATAATATGCACTGCATGGGCTGAAAAATGCTTAAACTATAAAGAAGCAATTTACTTTAATTTTAGCAAATTAAATGCAATAATATGTATTAAATGTAATATGAAAAGAAAAATGTTTTGAAAAGAATAGAAAAATATACAAGTAAGCAAGTAGTGTGAAAAATGTTATCAGTCTAGAAGCCAACTAAACAAACTTGTAAATACAAATTTTCTCAGTCACAAATTATTAAAATTACAATGCAAATTTACAATAAATTATTAAAATAATTATTAAAAAATTAATGAGTAATTAATTAGTTATGACTTATTTGAACATTAATTAATCATTTAACTGGTCATACTATATTCCACTTGGAAGATCCTGTATAATAATATTTGTCTATTTTCCATTTGATTAAAGTTTATTAATACCTCATAATCTATCATAATAATTAAATTTTTTAATGTAATTACGTAAATCAATAACTAATCATTTTAATTAATTTTTCAAGAATTTTACTACTTTAGAAATTTTTTCTATGATAATATGCATAATAAAAAATGAATAAATAAAAACATTTATATTTCCATAACATAATTAAAATAAAAGAAATTAAGCTAAAATAATAAATCTTTAACATGTTAATCAAATTAAAAATGGGTTAAAATATAATACGAAATTGGGCAGTTATTAAAAAATGAGTCCTTTTAATGTATATAGCATGCAGCAGCAAATTTCGCCAATGCATTAAAATCATTTCAGTTAATTTTCTGAATATTAAAGACTCAATCTCAGAAAATTAGTTGTTCAAACAAAACAACAATTATGTAAATATCAAGTATAATTGACATTTTACAATTCCAAAAGTCATCCAAACCATTAATATAAAAATGTAAACAAAATGGTACTGATAAAATAATAAATAATGTACATCTTTAAGGTTCTTAAATAATTATAAGCTACTGAAAAAGTAGCAGAATATTGAATTCATGAAATACGTTTAACAGAAAGTATATAAAAACATTCTTCAAGCGTTGTCGAAAACGTGAGATCATTTTTACATTTGCTTATGTAATGTGTTATTGACACCAGACAATTGTAAGAACCAACACGCACAGTTTCAAAATAACCATAGGAATCATTTCAATAATCAATCATTGAAATAGAAAATATTCATTTCATAGTTTACAATTCCAAAAGTCTTCTAAACATTTAAACAAAATTGAACTTTCGTTTCATATGTAACGCTAAATATGGTTATGATAGAACTTTGCTTTACGCTATATTTTTTTAAAAAGGAACAATTCTGAATTTATGAAATACTAGCTATTAAACGCAACTTCGACCGCGTGGAAATTTTGGTGCGTATGTATGAGAACTTACGATCTGATCAAAATGTAAAATGTTATCAAACCGTATCATTATAGTGCTGTCGAAAGCAGAGTCTGATATGATATAAGCAAGAAACTTGTAATTGATTGAGAAAGATCTACGTGAAAATTTCAAAATTTATTTTTATTCTAATACCATAATGTATACAACATTAAGCCCTGGTTTGGCCCTGGGATTTGTTGATCGTCATTGTTAAAGTCAATTTTAAAGGAAATTGCAATCTCTTGAAACAAAATGGCAAGATGTTTGGAATAAAAGATATGCGGGGAATTAAAACGCAGTCTCCTTTAGCTGCCCCTGTAATAATGGTAGCTTTTATAATATTACAGCCAGGCTCTCTGATACGAAGCCTGGTACCGTTGCACAGTGCATCGAGATTTCGCCTCAGCAGAGCTGGAACGCCAAATTTAAGCTGCAGCTTATGCGAAGATGCACCTATTAACTCTGAGGAGTTGAGAAATTCAACGGGGTAGGCAGTACTATAGTCATTAGCCATCACAGTTTCTATGAATGTGTATAGTTTTGAATTTCCGCCGATCATGTCTACATTTTTGTTTGTTTGTTTGTTTTATTGACTCACTCGTTCTTTGGCGACAGCACTGCCCTCTCACACAACCATTCTTCATTATTTATATCAACCTCCAAATTGGAAAAAAAACTTGCATAATAAGTTCATCTTCTGCAGCCACTGGATAGGAAAATTCTTCTGAAAATAGAATTATCCAATCTGCATCCGTTCCTAGACGACCCTCTCCAATATGCAGAATCTTATCTGCAAAGACACTTGATTCATGGTCGCTGTATAGCTGCACGCGAATGTTGCACGAAGATGGAGCTTTTCAGTCCTAGTCCACAGAGGTGAAGCCTTGAGACATGCGTTTATTTAATCCGCCGGTATGGCCCTCTTAATAACTGTCTGTCTAAAATAGCCTGCGCCCAAAATGACAACGCCGCCCATCGCCGCCTGGTTGCCGCGGATGTCCTGCAGGTTTTGATTTAACGCCTCTAATGCATGTTTGTGTGACATTGTGCACTGGTCCCATACTATTAACTTGCACTGCTGCAAAAGAAAACTCCGGCCGTGGTTTTTGGTGATGTTGTATGCCGGGATATTTTCATTTGCAAGATTAAGCGGCAATTTGAAAACGAAATGTGCAGTCCGACCACCATTAAGCAAAGTTTCAGCAATGCCCGAGGAAGCTACAGCCAGAGCTATATTGCGGTCCTTGCGGAGTTGGGCTAGCAGAGATTCAGCATAAATGTCTTACCCGTACCCCCTGGTGCGTCAAGAAAGAATAATCCCTCCTCTCCACTATTAATCGGTGCAGAATCGTTTCGTAGACTTGTCGCTACTTGGGAAGTAATAGTAGTGTCATTTCATTAAACTGCACTTCTAAGACCCCGGTGTCGTAGTTTAGCTCCTTCACAACTTCGCTTGATAATTCTCCTCTTCGCTGCAGTGTGGGTAGGCCGAAATCAGAGAGACATTTTCCAGATATGGAAATCATTTTATCCTCAATCAATACCAAGCTCAGTTAATGATTTGGTCATTTGAGTGCCATCTAGCCTATACACGATATCTTCTTATAAAACGTCTTTGTATGTATCCCACAGCTGGAGGGGGTTTGACAGAACGCAAGTGCTCACTAAAATTACAAACAGGTCTTCTAACTACTTTCATAGCCCGAGCTTTATTACTCCTCTTCGAAAGATTAGATTTGCGTTTTTTGGGAATTTCGAAAATGTATGAAATAATAATAAATAAAAAAAATTTAAATTAACCTTAAAAAACGATGTACTTAAAACTATAAATAAATTTATTAAAAGTATATAATAAAACAAAATAGAAAATCAAGCTCGAATTTCTTTAAAACCAAGTCAAGTCTATTTTATTTATCGATCGAGTTTGAGATAGCTACAACAGTATAATACACATAATTTTTAAACTTTTAATTAAAATGCAAATATAGTTGTCAACAATCAGATAGAATATAGATCAAATATAGTTGTCAAAGAAAAACAATTGAAGCCCTACTTATTTGGCGATGGGAAAATAAAGACTTTAGGCGGGAAAGTTAGTTTTTAATTAATAAAAAAAATTAACTACTCAATTAACCGGAACAAATAGTAGCATATGTCCTATTCCAGAAAATAATCTATCCCTGTGCTAAATTTCATCCAATTCTGTTCAGCCGTTCTGGCGTGATTGACTAACAAACATCCATTCATCCATCTATCCATCGAAACTTTCACATTTATAATAGTAGTATAGATTTTAACTAAAATTATGTTTGGATAATAACGTTTTCGAAAATGAAATGTAAATTTTTAGCCTTTGCCTGACTACATTCACTTTTTATCAACACCAGCATGTAAACAAAAACCGTTAACCAAAGAAGTAATCTCATTAAATTACAAAAAATTAGAACACAAATAAAATATTTCAGTCATCAGTTTACAATTCAAAACGCCATACAAATATTTAAACGAAACAGAATTTTCATTTAATAGAAAGATGCGCTTGTTTGAAAGCTATACATGGTGTACATTACTTTAATGACTACGATTTACTAGATGAGTATTAATAATTATAATTTACTCAACAATCATAAAAGCAAGCTTATAAAAAAATTAGAAATAGAGCTCTTACCGCACTCGACCGAATAATCACCTCACTCGACTGTAGTCAGTCCTGAAATTATTTTATTTCCCGCCTTTCAATATATATTTATATATATTTACTTTTCAATTTCTGTTAGTTTTAGCGATTCGTGTATTTTTTTTATTCGTTCTGTTATTTTCTCTACCGTTAGTAATTGCTTCAGAAGTGAGGGATACACAACAAGTAATACGAACTGTAATTCCTAGAAGAAATTTAATAATAACAGAAACAAGAGTAGAAATTCGTACAAAAATAAGTATTTTAAAAGAATTGAGTTAAAATTTCCGCTATAATTATTAAATTACCAGGTGTTTATTTTTCTCTTGGTATTGTATTCTGGTGAAAATCTTTCGAAAAGGTTAAAAAAATGCAGTAAAAATGATTATATGGAAATTTTTTGAATTCTATCTTTGTTACATAAATTTTTATAATACCATGTTTTATTTATCATTATGACCTCTGATAATATTTGCTCGAAGTTGCTATAAAATGCTACACGCAACGATTATATGTTTGGATATTTGTTTTTAATCTTCAATGGAAAATTAAACGAAAATATTTTTGCAGAATTTCATCATAATACTTAACACAGTTCTTGCTGAATGAGATAGTTCATTTATAGCATTTGAATCTAAACAGAATTCGTCTCGAATTTAAATTAGTTAAAAACATCACTTGCAACCCTAGAGTAATCAGGCAAATCATTATAGCAAATTTGAGATTTCTTAACGAATTTTGGAAAATTGGATTTCAGATATCTTAATGAATTTTAAAACTGTTAATGTATTTTGGCCGAGGCTCTGAAATAAAAAGATGATTATACGGGTGAATTAATTAGATATAGACTGCATTGATTTTTTTAAAGTTTTGTATATGAGATACTTATATGCGACAAGACTCATCAACGCGTAGAATTACAAAGTATTTTAATACAGGGTGATTCAAAATTCCATATAAAACTCGTAAGAGATTTAAAAAAAACTGAATAATTTGATATAAACATTTTTTAAATATGCTTTTTATTATTACTATAAAATGAATTATTAAACAATGGATTTTTTTATTTTAATTTTTCTTATTTAAAATCTTAATTTATAACTCATTTATTATTAATATCATAGATTTTAGCTATTCATTTTTGAAATTCACTGCCGAATGGAACCACAATTATGGAATCAAACTTCAATTAAATCATTTGATTAATTAATAATTTAGTTCTAAAAATATTACGTTAGTGCATTGTAATAGAGATAACGCAAATCTGCAAAATTTGAAAATCGTGCACTGTAACAAATGGCTGGAAAATAGGTTGCAAACTCCTTTTTCTAACAGGAAACTATATAAATGTATTTAATATCAAATTAAAATAGGAAATGATATCGGAAACGCCAACCTGATGAGATAGAGGACACAATTCACCAGAACTGTATTTGGACTGCAGCTCTTGGTCGTTGAAACGGAAGTTGTAATGGCAGACATGTTTACACCATCGAAAATCTATGATTTGTAAAAGCTTGAGTAATTGTTTTAAAACTATGGGAGTGCAAGTACTGGTCAAGTATAAAATCGTATATTAAGACTTTCCATCATTACTGGTTTATCATTTCTACATTTTCCTTGTGTTCTGTAGGTCATCCGGGTGACACTTTTGGCCATACATTAGTATATTATTCTGGTTTTATTATATACTGAGTAATTATAATCATTAAGTAAATTAACATATAATTAATCTGCCATTTATAATAGAGTTGAATGTTAGTTATACATTTTACTAGCCATTCCATTTCTTATTTAACAAGTCCTGAAAAATAATAACTTTTAATGTTACATTTGATTGAAGTTTATAATATGTGAATAATTTATGAAAATAATTAAATGCTTTTATTTGAATGAAAGAAAGCATAACTAATAGTAATAATTAATTTTTCAAGAATTTTCCTATTTTAGTCATCTTTTCCATGATATAAATATTAAAAAAATAAATAAAACATATATGCTTTCACAAAGTTGCTAAAAAAAAGAGTTAAAATAGATAATTAACTTGCTGATTAAATTAAAAACTTGTGGAAATGTGAACTAAATTGACCAGATATTAAAATAGGAACCTCATAATTGTACTGCTTGAGGTCACAAAATACCTAAATCCAGTACTTTCAGTCTATTTTTAGTGATATTGCACTATAATTATAATTATATGCACTATAATTATAATTGCACTGCATGAGGTCCAAAATACTTAAATCCAGTACTGGCAGGACTTTCAGTCTATTTTTAGTCCAAATAAATAAATAAAATTTAAGCAAACTTTTCTCCCCTCCCCCTTTCTCTTCCTTAACTAAACTGTTTCAATTGACTAACAACCCACTTTTTTCTGCCCTTTCGCTTCAATACTCAAGCGAAAAAGAAACATATGGTTTAGTATATGATATTTAATTTTTTTTCTTGATTTATCTTATTATCAATCAAGTTTTCTGATTAATTTATTTTTTTTACGCAATAGCGAGAAGTAAGCTTTTTTGTAACACTTTTTTCCGATTCTGCTGTCCAGTAAAAATTACGAAAGCGATCACCGATTTATATGCGCCTGCTAAATTGTCTTGATGTCCACACTCACAGAAATACTAATTTTTTTCTCATTAAAGTAGATTTAATTTATGTCAAATGCTGTTCATATAATGTTGTTAAAATATAGAAAACAGGGCATCTCATGTTGAAAGTAAAAATTCTTATTTAATGAAATTTAATAACATTTTTCTAGATGGAGGAGTTTAGATTTCAGTCCTTGAAAAACATATTTTACAGCATACTACCTCTGAGATGACGAGCTTTCATTGCCTACGAAGAAATAAATCTAATAGTGCAAGTGCGGGCCTCGTGCACGTTAAATCCGTCGGGGCCAAACGTCCCCATGCTGTTTTGATGCGGAAATTTGTAGAGGGAGATTCCGGTTCAGGTGTCGCCCTCTCATCTGACCGCTGTTCAGAATTACGATGCCAGTCCCAAAATAACCCTAGTGTTGCACGTTAATATAACTAAACTAAACTATATGTTGTTTCTTAATAAATATATGTTAAGTGTTAATGCTGGTAGTTGCCTTTCCCCATATTTGGGGGGGGGCTCGACTTTTCCAGCGAATACCCCCATCAAATCCCGTCAAATTATCTAAAAATGTGTGGTTGTTACTACAACAACTTATTTAATACACATTAAATTGACGTCAAAAGGCTTATGCTTATTACAGATGATAAAGGTTTCATCAGAGTAAATTTTTGCTGTGGGCGATTTATTAGACTGATGAATGGGTGTTTAGGTAGATATAACTGGACGTTAAATGTGCTTTTAAGGTGCGTGGATTTATTACTTTACTTCGTATTCTTGTGCAAACTATGATGATATAGACTGATTGATTTAAACAAGGAACATCATCCTGTTCGACAATTCTGGACATTTCAAGAAACCGCATTCCTCAAAGGATACCGGTCGTAACGAATTATTAAACTTATTTTATTTATTTCACTGTGAGAATTCTCCGATTAAAATCTATTTAATGATTAGATTAAATTTAATAAAACACTCTTTTCTCTGGACACTCTTGTGCAAAATGCATGCTAAGAAAAGTTATTTTGTTGTAGCCAAACTATGAAAATTCATTATAAATCACTGGAATAGGTAAATTCTATAATTATGAATTAAAACATCTTAAATTAACATTAAAATATCGATTTTCTTGCAATCAAATTTACATGCTGCAATCATTACTCTAAAAAATATTATCGACTTCAATTAAAGACAAACAATAAATATATGTGATATGGTAGCTTTTCAGCGATACTAAAAGAGCTCATCCAAGTACGCACTAAATTTATTAAATAAACGACTACCTAAATTCTTCAGATTCTGCATTCAGTATTGCAACTATGTTATCGGAAATGCATTAAAAAATTTATTTCTCATTTTTTCTTTCAATGACTTTCAGTGACAAAATCTATATAATTTCAGGTGCATCTAAATTTTTAATAAACTTTGAGTAAAGATGTCTTGATAAAATTATGATTAAAAAGTTATTCATATATAACACATTAACACATACGAAGTTACCTAATTTCCTAATTAGATGGCACATCTTATTTTGGACAATTATTATTATGCGCGATTGAGACTCGCCATTGCATACGATGGGGTTAAGAAAAACAAATTCATGCAACTGAGAGGGTAAAATTCATTTTTCGGAAGAATATTAGCTTGCAATAGCTTCGAGGGAAAAAAAAGTATTTAACTATACCTCAAAATGAAGATAAGGGAGTCCATATCTAAGATATATATATATATATATATTAATAAAATGCATTACTTTCTTATAACATAGCATAGAGGAAATATCGTCAAAGAATCTGAACTCGAGATTTTGACGAATCTCCCCGATTTAGACTCTCGGAGAGCGAAAAACATATTTTCAGAAAATATCCGTCTGTCTGTGATAAAGATGACTCAAAAATACTTTGAGCTGGACTGTTCAAATTTGTTATATGGTCTTAATACCCAATTTTCTGATTTCTATCAAATTCTGAGTAAAATCTTCTCAGAGGAAGTCCGCCTATCCGGCTGTTCGACTGTAAGTTAACACGAGAATTACAAAACGAAGGAAGCTAGATAGGAAAAATTCAGTACACAAATTCAACATCTATAGTATAAATTCCTGTCAAATTTTGAGCTCAATTCAACCACGGATTGATTATCTATCTGTACTTTCAGAAACATGCAAACTCGATAATTCAAAAACACGATGACTTAAATAATATAATATATTAATATATCAAATTTGCTATGTGATTTTGTGACTACAAGTGCAGTTTTGTTTCAAGCGGTTGAGAAAAACGTGTCTAAAACAAAAATTCGATTTTTGGATGCTATTAACTTACGTCAGGGATTAATCGCCAAATAACTCGCCAAGGGTGCCACGATAGATTCAATAAAAATGCTACATTAACACCAAAAGTAAACATTTCCTAACTATTGTACACAAATGCCGTGTAAAGCGTTTTCTGGCATAATAAGTTTATTAGACAGTGAGCGAGAAAGTTTTGAGGAAAGCAGTCCTACTTGTTTTAATCTTAAATATACATTGAAAAATTAAATCCATGGGAAGTAGTCCATTTTTCACAAATACATTTTTCATATCTCACATAAAATAGTAAGTTTGTACATATGTTTATAAAATATTTTCTCCAACCTTTTTAAGAAACAGTGTCTTTGTATCGTTTCAACATTCTTATATTGTTCGTGTCCGTACTATTGTAAATTTTTACTAAGTGCCCGCGTTTATTCGCCTCACAAGGGAGGGCACGAGGTTGAAAATTCAGTTCGGGATAAGATTTAGTATAAAGGTAGTATACATTTAGAATGTTCACTCACAAAAATATTAAAGCGCAATGGCCAGTCAATTTCGAGAAAATGGCCCTCAAACTTTCTGCCTAGCTTATATATTAATAATGCACCGCTGCTGGGGAAAATTCAATAGTATAGTGGTTAAGACATTGGCGTAGCAAACGGGAGACCCGAGTTCGATTCTGTGCTAATATTTTTATGCTTGCTTTCGTTAATTTATTTCTAATAAATTTAGCAATTTTCAAACAGTATTAATTAATATGTTTTACATTTTTTTATGTAAAAATAAATATTTATTCTCCTAATATTACAATTTAATTTTTAGAAGAAATATAATTTTAAGTCTGAATGCATTTTTTTAAAAATATTCAGAATTACTGAAATTAAATGAACAATTTAAAGATAGTTTCAATTAAAATTAGACTCATTTTTATAAGGAAAAAATAAATGTATTTTCTCTTAATACATAAGTTATAGTTTATTTTTTTAAAATAAAAATAATTATGTTCATATATATTGTTCTTGAATTATAACTATAATTTAATTTTTAAGTGTTAAAATAATTATAAATATAATTCTAACTATAAAAATATTTCAAAATAACTATTTTTATCTTAAAATCTTAAAATTTTTGGATTTAAATAAAGATAAATTATTTATAATAACTCAACGAAGCTGTATTTATATTGGGAGTTAAAGAGAGCAGCTGAAATAATGAAAATTATATCCGAAAACATTCAAAATGTTAATAATCGAAAAGAAAAAGTAGAAAGCAGGTGTTAAGTTATGGAATGCAGCATCGACAGATGGTTCAACATTTTTAATAACATACGATATGCTTTGTGCACTCTTGAAGAAAAACAAATATTTTTTGAAATCTGCTTTTTATCCATTCTTTTAAAGCTTCTCTTGTGAATAATCATTATTTATGAATTTTGAAAGATATCAAAATATATCTATCTTATTTGAAATGTATTTACGATAATTACCATTCTGTCTCTTGTATGTAAAAAAAATATATATATGATGTCAGTAATTTAATTAACATTTATCATGATTTAAGTTATATATGTAATTTTTTTTACCTGTTTAAATATAAAGTTATAATTCAATATTTATTTTTAAGGGAGATTTATTTTTAAAACATTCATATCTTAATTTTTTTTACAAAAATTATAATTCAGGTATTAAGTGAAAATACATTTATTTTTTCATATAAAAATTAGTATCGTATTAATTAAAATTAGCTTTAAAATGTTAATTTAATTTAAGTAATTCTGAATATTTAAAAAAATGCTTTCATACTTATAATTATTTTTCTTCTAAAAATTAAATTGTAATCCACGTATTAGAATAATAAATATTTATTTTTGTATGAAAAATCAGAAACATACTAGTTAAAACTGTTTGTAAATTGCTAAATTAATTTGAAATAAATAAACGAAACAAAAAATGCTATTGCAGAATCTAACTCGGGTCTCCTGTATGCCACGCCAGTGTCTTAACCACAATACTATTCGCCCCACGGTAAAGGCTACACATTATCAGTATATAAGCTATGCAGAAAGTTTGAGGACCATTTTCACCAAGTGGATTGGCCATTGCGTTTTAACATTTTTGTGAGTGAACAGTCTAAATATATACTACCATTATACTAAATCTCATCCCGAATTCAATTTTCAACCTCGTGCTTTCCCCTTGTCAGATTCGAAATACACCCGAATTCCTGCTCGTTGTTGCCGTTCTTATAAAATTATTTTAGGTAGGGAACCGTGGTAAAAAAAAATCGATTTTTGGCGAGAACATCGAATATTTTTAATTTATTATTTTGGATTTCTAAAAACTTTACTTTTATAAAACTTTGTAAATTTAGTTTCTATATTCATTTTATATAACTTCCATGGTAAAAGTATTCATTTGTTCATTTAACATGAAACGGTATTCAGGCGCAATCTGTGTTTCTATCTGTATAATATAACCTAGAATGAAATACAACTATATTTTTTTCCAAAATTAGATCTCAGAGCGAGTAAATACCAAGAATCTAATAAAAAAGCAAACTCAAATATTGACAATCTTTTGATGGTCAGTAAAAGAAACCGAGAACATTTTTTTTTATAAATTACTTTGTAAATTTTTAATAATGAAAGAAGGGTTAGTATACAAATAAAAAAAAGCTAAATAGCATTTAATATTCTTTAATTAAATGTATAAATTAGTTACAAGTTTTTTGAAGCCAAATTAGAGAAGTCGTGCTTGCCTCCCTGCCCGATTTCCCTCCCCACGTCGGCAAACCTCTGCCGCCGCCCCTGGCAAAAGAAAGCAGCAACAACGCTTTTTGTAGAAAGGATAAGTTAATTCGAAAATTTCGTTTGACAGTATAAAGAACAAACCTACTTTCTTCCTATTTTTAGTTGCAGCAATGATAAATAAAAGTTTGCAAAAAGGAGAGTCTGAAGCAGTTCGAATCTTGATAAGGTCACCTCCGGTAAATTAGATAGAATTCGGTTCCGTTGGAAACTGTTATTTTCCCTCTTGTTTTGGCAACAAGAATGTTTTTGATTTTGTCGCTCTGCCAAAAAGTCGTCGTTGAACTTTTCTTAGTGTATTTTTGAGGTAAATTTCATAATTTTTATTTCTTCAAGTACATTAAATTTTAATGTAGAACATCGGTTTCATGGATATAACAGAATAGTCGATTAGAATTTGTCTTACA
>JAPMOR010061426.1:105540-116365 GCA_026543865.1 Argiope aurantia | reverse complement strand
TTGTCTTACATTATATTCGTTAGGTTAAATGAAGTTATTTATTCTTGACGGGTTACTTAAATTTCCTTTAAAAGCTGAATTTAAAGCTGTTATACTGAGAATTGCTGTAAAAGTGTTAATGAAAGCTGTAATTTTTTTAAATAATTTTTCCCCATAAATTCCTAGATCAAATTAATTACCATTTCTACAGTAAGATTCATATTGTGCTGAAATAAAATTAATATCGCTAGTAAATAAGATTTGATAATCAATAATGCATGCTGAGCCAAAAAGTTGTGGAAGGAATTTTATTTTGGCGAAATTCTATAATGAATCTATGAAGTAAAAGATTTTTGGATAGTTCTATTTCAGAATTGGACTTTAATAAAGTCTACAAATAATCAGTCAAAATACTATAAAAATTAATAATGTTTTGTCCTTATGCTCAATATTGTGTGCCCCTGAGAGCATTTAAGTTGCACGGTCTTTTAGACTTCTATATAACATCAATCGTCAGTAGGGTTCTATTATAAGACATTTTAACTGGCAAGTGGTAGTGTTCATTTATGTAGGTGAAAGCCATTGCGATGGATGTCTTAAATAATAATTTGTTTTTTACTTGTTGTAAATTGATATTCTGTATTCTGGTGATAAAATGTGTAGTGCATTGTTGCTGTTTGTCTTTCTTATCTCATGATTATGCATAATACTTCATGTTAAGTTTAGTTTGAAAACGAGACTTTAAAATATGTAAGGCTATTATGGAAATTTAACATCTGTTGGATTTTAACTATTTAGCGTAAATGAAAAAAAAGAATCTCTAAAGTAAAATGGGGGATAATTAACCTTGCCAATCTCATTGTCTTATTCAAAAATTAAAGTCTATCAATTCTGATTCTTTTCATCTGATAAATGCCATTTAACACTAATGTAATCATTTTTGTGGAGATCGTACAATGTTTAGAGGATCAAGTTGTTACCAATTTGTTTAGATTTTGCATCCTCAAATCAATCTGCAGCTAATTATTGCTTATTTCTCTCTGATAAAACCTGCATGATATATTTGCAGTAACATAATCTTTATAGTATATTGACACGTATCTTTGTTTGGGATGAATCGCTGTACCGTGTGAACAAGCAAGCAATTTTTCCCTTTGAAGATTTTTGCATTCCAAGTTTTTAAATCTGATCTCAGCCCATAGTGAAAATTAAAACAACATGAAAACAACAACAATAAACTAAGAATAAGAAATAATGTATATAATTGAAATATAGATACAGGAATTTACATTATATCAGGAGATGAAAAAGTTATTTTACTTGTATAATTTACATATTATTTACTTTAATACTGGATTTTCATGCATGTTTTTTTGCTTATTGCCAAAAAAAGTAAGTGATCATGTTAGTGAATACTTTTCTAATAAACTAAGAATAAGAAATAGTATATATAATTGAAATATAGATACAGGAATTGCATTATATCACGAAATAAGGAAGTTATTTCACTTGCGCAATTTACATAATAATTATTTACTTTAATACTGAATTGTCATTCATGTTTTTCTATTGATTACCAAAAAAAAAGTAATTGATCACGTTAGTGAATACTTTTCTGTTTTATACCTGCTACAATTGTTGAAAAGATTTACTTTTCCATTAGAGGCGCATTGCAAAAAAAAGATACTACCCTGCATTTTGGATTCTACATAATAGAGTTCATGTGGCATTGTGTCCATCCAAGACTGGAATATTTTCAACCATATTAGCAGATATTTGTGAATGTATGGCTTCCATCCAGTGTTCTTTGCAATTTTCTTAGATGTTTTTGTAATTACAAATGAAATAAATGCTTTTAATGGGCTTCTATCTGTTATTTTCATAAGCAGAAATAGTTACACTTAGAAATTTGCCAAAACCTTCTAAGTGGCATGCTTATTACAGAAAAGTATCATGTTTTGCTGTTTATTACCCATAAAAGTAAGTGAAAATTTTCAGAATTCTTATGCTTTTAGCTGGAGTGCTGTTAATATTTTAATGGAATTGCAAAATTATATCAATGAATATTAAAAATAGGCTTATGATTAAAAGATATGCATAAAAAGAAGGCAAGAATAGATTTTAAAATATTACTTGCTGTTTATAATTATTTATCAATTCTTAGCTGTATTTTCTTCCTTAAACAATGCATTTGTTTTTTTAAAGGATCTTGAAATCTGTATAATCCTGACACTTTGAACTTATACAATCTGAATAACTGATAGCTTTCAGGAATTATATATTAATGACTAGTTTCACTTGCATGACTATTATTCATTGGAGAAAATATTCATTCTAGAGGGATTATTTCCAGGTAAATTAAAGAAATGATTTTGGAGTGTTCAGTTTCTTCATAAAATAAAAATCCTTTCATGGTTCTATTTTGAAAAAATAATAAAGTACTAAGATTTTATAAGCATGTACTGTAGTTTGCTTACTTGCACTCTCATATACACCCTGTTTGAAGAATTAATCACCTATCATTTTATTTACATTAACATAACTTGGAAATATCCTTATTAAAAGATAAATAATTCAATAATATAATAACACAACACATAAGTTATTATCAATAATAACACATAAGTTACCATCAAGAAGAACTTATTAGAAGATAATAACACAATTTAACCTAGAAGAATAAATATTACTGAAAGTACACTGAATAGTTCTTCAAACATAAACAACTAAAAGTCCTCAAGAGACTTTTTACATAGTGTTGAATTGGGTTTTAATAACTTAAGAATACTCAAATTCATTATCATGAAAAACCCTATCTTTCTCTCATTTCTATTAATGTTTGACTGCCAGAGGTTCATAACAATGAACAGAGCGATACATATTCTAATTAAATCAGAGTTATTTACAAGAGGTATTCTTACCTTATTGTCGTAGTTCAAGATGCCGCCAATTTGTTTATGTACGCTATCCGCCAAATATAACAACAGTTAGGCCACGCACGGCTCTTCCCGGTAAATACTGCGTGAAGGGCGTGCGCAGTAACTGACATGGCGTCCGCGCATTTTTATGGCGTACTGATACATGCATTTTTTATGGGAAGTATTGCTCCACAGTATGGACAAGCAGCTTATTATTTTTTTTTACCTTAGAAGTGTTGTTTGCTACTGTTTCTAAAATTAATTCTCGGCCTAGGTGGCAATAAAAATAGCCTGAAAAAACCCCTCAAGAACAAGAAATAATATATGGCAAATATGAATTAAAATAAACTAAGGAGAAAGGGTATTTCTCATGCACGATTTATTTATAACGTTAATGCTTTTTTTTGCGTGTGTGTGTGCGATTTTGAGTGAAAGTATGAAATTATAGAATGAATAGTGGAAATAAATTGATTACTGAAAAATATAAAGAAAAAAGATTATGTACGAAATAATATAAGCAATTAATGAAAAAGTTGATTAAAAGATATCAAATTCAAAGTAAGATATTAAAAAAAAATATTACTAACCCTTTACTCTTATTCATTAATATTTAATTCTAAATTTATCTCCTTAAACTGTACTTTTTTTTCTAGGAATCTTGAAATAATCTATATATTTCTATGCTACTTTGAATACTGTAATCTCACTAATTAACAGAATCTTTAAAAATTCATGATATTGAATAATTTCACTAACACCGCTATTATTTATCTAAAAATTATTCGTTGGTATAGGCATTATTTCCAGTTCAAGTAAAAAAATACTCCATTAAGAATTTCTGAATTTGAAGCGTTAAGTTTTTTAACTAAATCATTTCATAATTCTGTATTGAAAAATAATGAAATCCTTAGAATCTCCTTTCATTCCATTTGCATTAACAGATCTTGAAAATATTCTTAGCAGAAGATAATGCAGTATACAATTTATCTTTAAAAAATAATAAAGAATACTGAAAATACACTGAACAACTGGTAAATTTATAATTTTTTCTCTCACACCATTTCTCTTGTATGAGGACATCACATAATATTTAAAACACTTTTTTTCGATAAATTGATCAGATGAAGGAATTCTTTTTTTTTTTTTTTTTTTTGGTCGACCAAATCGAACATTATATTCTAAGTAGGAGAAAAGGTTGGAAAGTAGAATTTTCAGAAGTCTTCTAAAAAACAAAATATAATAAATATTTTTCCAGAAACGCTTAAGTTTTAAAAAAATGGCATTTAATTCAAACTTTTTCCAAATCTAATGTAGGCGTAAATATACAACCACCAATTTGGTGGTCTCGTGCTGATCTGGTCGCTAGAAATTGGTTTTCTACTATTTTCCCGCCAAATAATAGTATTGATTGATTATACTTTTCGGCTATCCATCGGGAAGGAAAGACGCCAAATTCTCTTTGTCAGTGGAATAAGGATGGGTGGAAATGTTTATAACTATATTCCCTACTTTAAATGGTGTGAATAAGGGGCTCCTTGTACACACTCTGATTTGAGAGATTCTATAAGATTCCATTCAATTTTGAATCCACAGTTCATTTTCTAACCTGGGATTTTTAAAAAGGAAGAAAAAACCGGAAAAAGATTTGATTTTTTAAAAACTACACATCGTACTTAATAAATATTATTTTAATGAATTCCTATTAACAGATCAGGTGAATTAAATTTGTCAAAATAAGGAGGTCTTTCTTTTAATATATTTAAATTGGTTAATTTTTATTTAAGTGTGCTCTATTTTTTAATGCAAAAGGTATCTATAGCATTAAAAGTTTTATGAGTGTTAATTCAATATTTTACTATCTAGGTAATTAATTATTAGTGATTTCCTCCGATTACATATAAATTGCAACTACTTGAAAATCAAATAACCAGCAATTGCCCCTCTTTTTTATGAAATACTAGCCATCTTTGTCGACCAGTTGGTTCACCATTATTAATGGTTGTAAAAAATTTCGCTTAAATATTTTTTGTACCCATGTCTTCCCATGCTTCCTCAGGAAAATCTTCAAACATTGATACATATATAACTCATACTATTTTAGAAGCCTTACATTGCGCTATGCATTTCCCTTATTTTCTACCTATGAATTTGTACGTTCAGTTATATGAAAGGCATGTCACCATTATTTGATTCTGAAGTTAAAACCTTAAGTGTACGAAAACAAAATTTTATTAAAATCATATGTCATACTGGGAACTATGCAACATGGAAAAAGAAACCAAATCTCCTCCTATTTTGTTCAGAAAAAAAATGGGGAAAAGGCCAGGATGAAATATTAATAGCAACAATGAAAACGATTTGAATTTCACTTCAGCAATCAAATTTATTACTACAAAACACACTGAAGATAGTTTTTTAAAATTTATTTAGAATAGAAAAAAATATATATAATTAAAAAGATAATGTTTTGAATTTTAACATTATCTTTTAATATTAATGTAAAAATTATCATTTCTCAAAATATTTTCAGGAGTTATTGCGAGAAAAATTCCAAAATTTCGCTTATTTTTAATTAATTAAAATTCTAATCAAAATATTTAGAAAATCGCCCTGAAGTGTGTATTCCTCCCCTTCCAAAATGCATACATGATAAGTTAAATAGCTCTCAAACGGCTTGGCCTGTAGATTGTCGTCAAAAGACACAAATATATTTATTACGAGTGGAGATAGAGATAAAAACAGAGGATCTCGGAATTTCAGTAAAATGCTGTAGCATCTAAACGAGGACCTTCAAATTCTTAATGTTATTTTTGAGAAGTGTTATAAAAATCATTCTCAAAGAACTATTTCTTATTTTTTTGGCTACTATTAGGATAATTATTATTTTAATCCTACTATCATATTTATAATTTTTTATTTTTATTGAAATTATTATCTGTAAAGTGTTCAATAAACCTAATAAACATTAAAGCAGGTAAAAGAAAATATTGAAAATTAATTAATTATAATGAATATCATCAATAAATAATTTTCTTAGAATTTCGTTTTTTAGAATTTAGATTAGATTTTGAAAATTACGAGCTGCAAATAACGCATTTTGAATACTAAGGAAAATTTATTTAGGAATGAAATTATTCAATTGTGATCATAACTTTTTATCATTTCTTTGAAATCATGATTATTGGACTGCCAGACAAATATTTGCATTTGATAGTTTTTCTATATTGAGTACATTTCCATTTCTACATTTTACCATTTTAAATTTCCATTTTTTAAAAAACTTTTGAATGAATCTTCGTACAAAAAAAAAATATGTTTATACCATCTTAAAATTAAAACGAAAAAGTTAGCGCCATAGTGACATCAATTCCATTCTCATGCGAATTTTCTCTCGTTTTTAATTAGTTTTCAAGGTTAATTTAAAAAAATTGTATATCGAAGTGTTAAACTAGTTCACTTTAATCATGTATATCAATCCTGCATTTCTGCCAATATTAATATTAACTTGCTTTATAAAGATACTTTTGACTTATTATTTTATTTTTATTACATATTATTTTACTTTTAATACATAGAATAAAAAACAAAAATATGCACATGCAGAAATTAAACCCTGTCTTTTAAAATTATTGCAATTTCTTTTATTGTTTGACTTTTTTTTTTGATTAAAAAATTGTAACGCATTCAGATAACATGCCATCTCTCCTTGTCAGGTATGACACCATCCTCGAACTACTTTTGCGGAACTTCTATTAAATACATTTTTCTCCATTCCCCCTATCTACTTTTAAAAATTTATTTCATTCTCCTTGCATCTATAAATCTTCACTTTTTATTAAGTATTTTGAAATTTCTATTCTTCTCTGCAATCAAAATCTTCCATATAAGTGCACTTGTTCTGTATTTTCTCTCCACATTGTTAGGACCGAAGGTTAAGAACTTCGGGTTCAAATACTCCACGATCAATCCCTGAAATTAGTAAATTTTTTTTTTTTCAGGTTGAGTCAATCAGTTTTATTGTTGTTGTTTTTTTCAGGTTGAGTTCATAAAATAAGATTTTATTTTACTTGATAAGTTTGTCAGTTTTCAATGCATTATTGTGTGCCATATGGCAAAACTAAAGTTGTCGTTTTTCCTGAAGCTTTAGTGTAGTCATTAATTAATTACTAAGTCTAAGAATCTTAAAGGATCGAGTATGAGAATTTGAAAGTTGTTAAACGAAGAACATGTTTTTTGCTTTATTTTTCCGAACAAATGAAACGAATTAATGGTGATGAGGCCACGGGTACAACGGCTAGTATAATGTAATATTAAAATTGCTTGTATAAAATATTATAATGCGCATTATTCTCTTATAGTCTGCAGCTTTATGTTTCTTAAAATGAGAATATCAGTTTTACTAAATAATTTTCAAATCTCGTAGCTGCACAAAATGTTAGACTCTGCCGAATGATTTTTAAAAAGAAAATACATATTATTAAAAAAATATCAATAAAATAATTTAACTTATTAAGTATTTTCTATGCAAAATTATAAGAAATTTGCTTAATTATATCTTATTCCATAAATTAACCAGCCAACATACAAAGTTACGACCAATGAGAAACAGATGTTTAGATTTTTAAAATTATTGTTTAAAATGAAGTCAACCGTAGATGCTAAAAGACGGAATTTATAAACTATTCAAGAAGATCAAACTATTTAAAGAGGAAATTCTATCAATTCTGATTTCAAGTAATGCGGCAATATGTGTCCGAAGCAAAAGGTGTCATGTAATAAGATTATGAAGAGATATTCCATACCACCCGAGATATTTCCATTTACCGAATTACTTTAATTCGATGAATATCCGATTATGAAATTCGCCCAACATGATGGCTGTTTTAAAATAGACCTCGTAATTTTCAATTGCAGTTAAGTACTGGGACACAACTGAGCCAGCACTCCTCTCCAAATTTCCATACCACACCAATGAAATCATTTAACATATCTAATTAAAAAGAAACATCCTTGATGTGTATTCTACCATTTTTCTCAAAAGGAACGAAATATTTATTTCAAACTAGCACAAATCATAATAAAAAAATCCTATAATATTAATGAAATCATTTATTAACATTTTATGCCCAGCGATTCAAGTCTAAAAAATGTTATCTATATATATTATTTTTTCTGACAATATAGTTTGCTGCAATTTTCCATCATTGCTATTGTTTAAAATATATTTTCTCCCTATTTATCCATTTTTTTTTAATAATGCAGAATCTATTTTCTCTTATGCCACAGAAAGAAATAGCAGAGTAAAGCCATTTACATTTAGTTGGTTTGATGTTTAAATTTTTTCTGTATAAAAACTGAATATGTTTTTATGATAAATTCTTATTCAGTTTGTTTATAAGTTTTTTTTTTCCGAAGGGAAAAAAAAACTTAAAATAATGTAGCAAATACATAGATTATTTATTTAAAATTTATTGATTAAATCAAAATAAATGAACGTTAGATGGCCAATAAAAAATCACTCTTACAAAATTAACCCTTGAAAATTATAGATTTTTAAAAACAACTTTGGATTAATTAGCTTTATTTGATATTCAGCATACTATATCGATGTACAGTAGCTACCTGTTAATATGATCACTTCGGGACTTAAAATTTTGATAATATTAATCGGTCGATTGCAATAAATAAATTGGGTAAAATCAATTATATTTTTATCATCATAAGAAGGGGGGAGCTTCAGGAATATCATTTAAAAAATAACAGTTAAAAATTTCATTGATTGTTTGATTTATCGACAATTATTCCTTAATAGTTCACTCGTATAAAGTTCGTACTTGCATTGATTTTTAAAACTTTTTTACCGATGTGGTACACCATATTTCAAAATATCAAATGATGGTCTCATTTTATTTTTGTGGAAGGGCTTCCATCAATACATTTGTCTTCGTCGGAATCACTAACGTTTATTGCTTTGTCTTGTTCACATAAAAAAAAAAGTCATGATTGTTCAAAATTTTAAAAAGAGGTCTTGAAAATTCAGCTGCAACATCAGTTATTTCAGGTAAATTTTCATATCTGTTAAGGATATCATTTTTGTCTTTAACACTCAATTAAATTTTTTAAATCTATTTTTCTTTCGTAATTCAGTCGCAAGAAAAATCAACTCTATATTCATTGTATCTCTGTTCAATAGATTTCTGCAATCCAAATCGCTTTTGTCCAGACAAAAGAATATGAATCCCCTTCGCATAGGGAAAATTACTCCAAGTCCGGATGTTTTCTCGAGGTTGGATGCTAGAAAAGGGCAAAGAATTTCATGAATGTCAGTCTCTTGTTACAATTGACAGGTTGTTCAGTTCTTTTCTTCAAAACTGATATCATTAAGCGATGTTCTGATCACACTAAATGGAAATTTTTGTGTACTTTCTAATACATCAGTTCGAGGCCAGATTTTGATAATATAAAGTGAATGTTAATACTATTAGCCGTGATCACATTAAGAGGCTTCCATTGTATTCTTTTGTGAAAAGAAATGAAGCGGAAGGGTTTATTTGAGTTTTATAGTTGAATTAATGTTTTAAAAATACTAAAAAGTTCAAGAGAACTTTCTTTACTTCAGAAATTAATAGTTGTGTAGCTAATCCTCCTTCTTCCTCTGATAAGAGGAATTTATTTTATATATAATAAAATTTCTCTATAATTTACTTTCACTAATTTGGAATTTATGGATTTTATAAAAAAAATTGCTCTTGAAAGAATTTCAAACTGAAATAACTTGTGGATCAATTGAGCCAATCAAACACAACCTGATATTTTACATTTCTTATGAATTGATATTGAATACTTTCTTATATAAGATTATTCAAAAATACTTTTAAAAAGTACTTAAAAGAACTACCGATGCAACGTCTGTAAATATCTTATAAAATTCGGAAAATTTTTTCATCCTGTTAAATTTTTAAAAAAATATGCTAACCATTAACGAAAATAAATTAACGAAACAATAGCAAAATAGGTAACGTAATTAGCCTTATTATTTACCTTGTTTCACTACATTCCTACACTTATCGTGGGATTAACTTAATTAATTTTCTGGAACTTTTTAGAAGAATAAACTGTTGTTGCTTAATTTGTTAGTTTCAGATCTTATTTCGAAAAACTTTTTCAATCAGAAATCTCCCTGTATCTTTGAAAAACAGCATAAAAAATTATAGGAAAGTTCCTTTAATTCCACGAGTCTTTTTTTTTTTTTTTTTTTTTTTTTGTTAATTTAAGACTTAAAACTTATAGGTTTTTGTTTATTCCAACTTACTTTTGCATCTCAGTCTTACACGAAATTACTTACAAATGGACTGTACCGCTTTGAAGCGGACATAGTATATTTAGGGGGGGGGGTCCGTTTTTGTAAGAGAAGGTTTTCATTTATTGGTTAAGTGACAGTAAAGAAGATAATTTAAGTGAAAAACCTTGAAAATATCCATACATTTTTAAGCTATACGGAGTTTGTTTTTGGAGAATCACTGAACTTTTATAAAACTGGAATGGAAATTGTTCAAATCCATTGAATAAAAAAAAAGGCTTCTGTTTGTTAATGATAATTGGATAAGAATAAAAATATTATACAATGTTTCCCAATTATTTATTTCAAAAAAAGGAAAGAAAGAAAGAAAAAGTAATTTTTTATATCTTAAGTAAACAAAAATTATAAAAGAAATTTCTTGGCCCCAATTTCTGGTTAAAAAAATGCACCAATAGATTTAATCCAACTATTATTTGTAGATGATCTTCTAAAAATGCTTAATGCTTCTCTTATTGGTATAAAAACTTTAGCAATATGCAGAAAATGTTAATGATTCGGATAAAAATTATTGTTACTGATTAATCATTTTTATATAGGATTTTTTTTATTTTCATAAAAATACATAATC
>JAPMOR010061426.1:87014-105440 GCA_026543865.1 Argiope aurantia | reverse complement strand
CACACAAAAGTATCATTATAATGAACAAAGGAAGCCTAAAGATTACATAGATATACCTGGAACATGGATAATGTAAGCACATTCTATTAGTTTTGCATTTTCTTTCTATCATTTTTACAGTACTTTATTCATATAATAATTTTTTAAACTTTCAGTTCTTTAGTCAACCCTGACATCTGTTTTATACCAAAACTTGAATTGAAAAGGAAGAGAAAATATTAGTTGTTATAAAAATAAGTTTGAAAATGATACAGGAAATAATTATTCAATACAACTTAAAGAATAGAATGCAACTAAACTAACGATACTAAATATTTAAAATGTAGTAAAAAAAATATTGCTATCATTAAAAAATAATATATATTTGAACAAAATAATTATTACTATAGGGAGTAATTTATTTTTTTCAAAGAACGTTTATTTATATAATTAATTTATTTACTAATTAGCAAATAACTGAACTTTTATTATTCATTTTTATTAATATTCTTTATAATAAATAAATAAAATAAAAAATTAAATTAATAAAATTTTAATTACTAAATGGAACTTTATGCCAAAGCGGAAGAACTATTTCTAAAGCGGATGCACAAGAACCTCTTCACACCTAACACATCATAACACTCGCAAGGAAGAAACGAATGGGTAACCAATGTCGGTGAGTTATCGCTCGCTCTGTTCATTACTTGGCGATTATCCACAGTAAGGTAAAAATACCCAGACCTTTCATAATTGCAAAAAAAAGAATTCGGAGAGAGACCAGAAACGCGGGAATGTTTCTACCTGTGGAAGGTTAAAGAATACAAGTCTGTTTATTTACATTACGGTTACCCCCCTCCTTGCAACATCTAAAGAATAAAATACCAATGTGAGGCAGAATATGAGGTAACTGAAGGTCAGGATACTAAAACTATGTTCATTTCAAAAGTAATGGATAAAAGAAGCCATCTAGTAGTTTTTAAAAATCGTTCCAGCTCAAAATGGACATATAAACTTTGAACTCAAATTCCAGTGATGCACGGGAGGTACGCCCGGCAGAGACGTTAATAGGTGTTGCATATACAGTGAGAGTCAAAAGAAAGTAAACACCCATGACTGATTTAGAAATTGTTTTATTTCAAATATATTATTGACTTCTAACATAAAGTAGATATATACAATTATTAACTTAGTCATGTAGGATGCAACAACTTGTAAACGTTTATTAAACAGAAATCCAAAAAGAATTAATTCAACTAAAACAGGAAAGCATCGAATTTCATGCGTCAAAAAAAGTAAACAGAGAACACTGAAACTGACAAAAACAAGGAAAGCTATAATATTAGTATTTTGTCTGTTGTCCTTCAGATTTTTATCATTGCCTTTAATCGTCTAGGCATAGGTGTGACCAGTTTTTTTTTTTTTTTTTTGTTAATTCCGAAGGGATATTTTGCCACTCTTTTATGACAATTTGTTTTAATTCTTCCTTATTAGAAATGGTTCTTAGGAGTACATTTTTCTCAAGATATGTCCATAAATTTTGAATGGGACATGGATCTAGTGACTGCGGAGGATAGTGCAAAGTCTTTGCAACAGGATAGAGTAACCATTCTTTCACAATCTTTAATGTGTGTTTGGGATCGTTATCATGTTGGAAGATTCAGCTTCATGACAATCCCAAATTCCCAACACTTGGAGCAGCATTATCTTTTAAAATATTTAGGTAGGCCATTTTTTTCATTATATTCAACAAATACTGAATTACCAACTGCTGCTGCTGCCATACACTCCCTGGCTATAACAGATCTCCCTCCGTGTTTAATTCTCTTAGCTAAATATTTATTACTGGTCCTACTTTCTTTGGTTTTCATATTTTTTCGTGCTTCTTTGCATAAAACAATTCAATTTTTCACATCAAAAAATAAAATTTTATTCCAAAAATCTAAATTCTAATTAAGATATTTTTTGTGGCATATAGCAGATGCTTTTTCTGGTTTGATTTTGTAATAAATGGTTTCTTACGTGAAATCCTCCCATGTAATCCATGTTCCTGAAGATTCCTCCTTATAGTACTTGTACTTACTGTCTTCACTGATCTTTGCAAGATGCTTTGAGATATTTTAACAGCACTTGATATTAGCTTTGGCCTTTTGTAATTCATGACTTCTCACTTCTGTATCAGTAAGTCATCACGATTCTCCTGTTCTCTGAAAATCTTTAATTTGTCTTTATATGAAATATTTGTCAAAACTTCTCTTCATCGTGCTGAGGTTTCTTTCAACAATTTTTCCTATTTCACATAAAAATTTACCATTTTCTTCAAATTTATTATCAGTTTTCTTGTTTGTAGTGCTGTTTGCTTCCCCATCCCAAAATTGTTTCTAGAAATTTTATAAATTCATGGTGATATCTATAAAATTAAAACATTTGAAGGAGAAAGAGTTGCATTTACTTTTTTTGATACATAAAATTGGATGATTTTTGGTACAAGTTAAGTTATTTCTTTATATATTTCATTTTAATTGAATTTTTACAAATTGTTTGATTCTGCTTAAATAAGCTAAAAATTGTATATATCTACTTTATAAGTCAATAATATATTTGAGGTAGCATATTTTCTAAATCAATCATGGGTTTTTACTTTCTTTTGACTTTCACTGTATGACATGCCCGTTGCATAAGGGTTAAGAATACATTTAAATATATCTTTGTTGGTGTTAAACTGGTACAATGACAAAATATCTCTGAAAAGTCAAGAAATCTTCAGCTTTGATTTTGTTATGACAATTTTTTAGCATTCAGAATTGGAAACCATTTTAATTTTATTTAATGTGATGATCATTTTTGTTAAGAAAATTTATTTCTAATATGTCAGTTAAATTAAGTTTTATGATCCACATATGTCTGGTTCACTTAGATAATGGTAATATTCTTTAAGTTGCAGAATTGTTATTTATGCTTTCTGAAATGAAAGTATATTAAAAGGTAATTTTTTCATTCGTGAATCATTTTGGTTGAGTTTTCCACATTGAGATTTTGATGAGCTACAAAAATAAATAATAATAAACAACTCTACTACTAATGAAGAAGAATGTGTGCAAGTGTATTGTTGCTCTAGAGCAACCAATTTTGATAGAAATATACTTTAAAGTGTGAAAATTGCAGCTTGGAGTGTGTTTGAAATATTAATCAAGAATTGAGATTTTAGCATTTTCTGATAATAACATTTGGATATATTATTGCTCAAAAGTAATTTTTTTACTGTTTTAATTGTGTATTCTTTTTTGCAACGTATAACAAAAATTGCAAAAATAGTCTTTCATCAGATTTAATCAAACTGTTATTTGTAGACCATCAAGTAACTATACCACATGCATGGTGCTTCTTTTTAATGACCATAAAAACTTCAGCAATGTGCTGTACATGAAATTAATTATTCACTCACAGTAGAAACTACTATAGCAGATATTTTATATAGGATTTTTTAAATTCTGTTTTTAATAAAAATACATAGTCAAAGAACAAAAATGAAATGCAACAGTGTTTCTTCTGAGAATTTTACCTCCACCCCATCCATTTTTCAAAGAATTTTTGCCTAACTTCTGAAAAGACATATCCCAAAACATTATAATGTACTAATAGAGTCTGTAATCAATATAGTATTATTGGAATATGGATAATTTATCAATTTTCATTTCCTCTGTATCATTTTTTTCACTATTTTATTTATAACTTTTAGCTTCTTTGTAAATAATGATATTATTCTTATGCCAAAACTTGTATTGAAAAGGAGAACAACAAAATAATTGTAACAACAAATGAATTTGGAAACAATACAGGCAAAAATAATTACGTACAATTTAATAAAACAGTATGTGGTTTAAGTAATCATTACTAATTGCATCAAATAAAGTAAAAGATTTTTAGATATTATACAAATACTATTGAAGTAAATAATTATTACCATAGAAGTAAATCAGTATTATGAAAATATGATTAAAAATTCATTTACTAATTGTTTAAAATTACAAAATATGTGAAAATTAAAAAGATGATAATTTTTATTAAGAATCTTGCTCATTTCTTAGTTTCTATTATTTACTTTTATAAATGATAAAAACAATATAATTTCTAATTATATTTTTTAACAACAGCATTTCTAAATTAAACTTTCTATCAAAACACTTTCTATTAAAGTATTTGTTAATACAAATAAATGTTTTTATTCTTAATTTAAAATTATGTTAAATCATTTATCTGTGTAGAAAAAGGGATATGAATGTAATCTGTAGTTCTGTACTTTTTATAAAGAAGAAATTGAATTTTTTTATATTATGAATCATTTTAAATTATAGGGTTTTTTTTTTTCTATAATGAATAATGTAAAATTTTTAAAAGCATATTTATGTTGGTTATTGGAATTTATAATTATGTTTTTCTTTTGCAATTTTTTTTTCAAGCTAGCCTTATTATAAATAAATATTCCTTTTTCTTTTCTTTCAGAATTTGGTAGATTGAAATTGAAGATCTCTGCATGATTTGAAACTCAAAAATCTTCTGAAGATTAGAGTTTTTACCAATTCTTTCATGTATTTAATATTTCCTGGTTTAGGGTAAATTTCTTCAATCAATGGCAACAAAGAAATGTAACAAATTTATGCCTTGCTTAGTAATATTTATTGATGTTTTATGATGATTTCTTTTCATATCCATTTGCTTGCAAAAGTCATTTCTTCTTTATTTCTATAATACAAAAATCTGTGTCTATAAATTAAAGTATAAGATTTCAAACAAAATTAATGAACAAAGGAAATTTTAACTATTCAAAATTGTTCATAAGTAAAGGCATTCTTTAAAATCTTCTTTTAAAGGAATGTCATTTCATTTTTGTTCAGTAATTTCTATTTCATGTTTATTCCCAGAATCACTTGAAATAATATTAATTGATGTGTGGCAAATTTTTCTTTAAAAAAAGTTGTTATCTTAGCATCAAGCTTTCAACAATATTTTTTTTTTCCCCCTCCTAATCCAGGGACAAAAAGCTGTGAACATTTTTTTTCACAGTCCAAGTTCTCTTATCAAACATTCAGTTTCTTTTCTGAGAATTGTATATTCATTTCTGTTATTAGATTTAAATTTGTATTTATTTTCAGCTGACAAAGGAATATTATTATTTTTATATTGTAGTGAAAAATGACTGTATTAATCATTCCATAGTTAGATGGATAGTATTTTGAGCTTTTATATACAGCAGGTCGAGTATACGTTTAAAGTAGAAGTACAGTAAGATAAAATGACAAGTGCTCATGTATATAAACTTCAGATTGGTAGAATAGAAATATTGAATTATAGAAAATATTGATAAGACAACATATTAGCCATGCTTAATATGATGCTATAATTCTGAAACTAGATGACGTAATGCGAAATTACATTATTCTAATAAATAGCTAGCAATATGGTAGAAACAAGATTAAATATATTCTCACTGTGTGATACATGTTTTCCTGCCGTTTCAAAATCAGGATATTTTTGCTTGTTTTTGTTGTAATGAATAAAAATCTTTCGTATTAACATGAAAAAAAAATATTAGACATCCAAGAGATTAACAGGATCTCTCCAATCTTGCCACACCAAATTACAAACTTTCAAAAAGTAAAATCTGCAATATTTCTTAGGGGCTGCAAGACACCTTTGAAATGTTGTTTTCAGGGCTTCTCCAGATATGGCAAGTCATCTTAACCTATTGCTCCAGATAAGCAGTGTTATCTGTGGTTGCCAATAGAATGTGTATAATTTAAAATTAATTGAATTTAGTTGGTCAACATCCTCTCTCTAGTACTGGCCAAAGATAGTTCTAAGGATCTTTCTC
This sequence comes from Argiope aurantia, assembly GCA_026543865.1. Taxonomy (NCBI): domain Eukaryota; kingdom Metazoa; phylum Arthropoda; class Arachnida; order Araneae; family Araneidae; genus Argiope; species Argiope aurantia. Next base: position 99,589 of record JAPMOR010061426.1, on the reverse strand, counting down.
ACGAACATGTTCAGAGAATGCCGAGTGAATAAGTTTCCAAGTTTCACTTACATAGAGCAGAACAGACATAATAATAGTCTTATAAATTCTTAGTTTAGTTTTTTGACTTGTTAGGTTGGATCTTAGTTGTTTTTTTCAGTCCAAAGAAACATTTATTAGCCATTTTTATTCTAGTGTCAATTTATGCCCCGAGTTTATTATTGTCATTAATCATTGTGCCAAGGTATTTGAATTGTCAATTTTTCGAAGGTATGACTGTTAATATGCAGAGGAACACTGTGATTTATAGTTGAGGGCAGGAATTCCATAAATTTGGTTTTATCTTCGTTGATGGTAAAGCCCATGTTTGTGACAGAAGTTTCCAAAGCTTGAAAGGTTTCTCTCACTGCCCTTTCTGACCTTCCAGTAATATCTATGTCATGTGAAGAGGCCAGCAATTGAATGGCTCTATTCTATAGAGTGCCCTTTCGGTCTAATCCACTATTTCAGACACATTTCTCCAAGGCAATGTTGAAAAGCAGACAAGCAAGGGAATCCCCTTGACGCAGGCCTCTCTCTGTTGCAAAGGGCTCAGATACTGGTTTTGGATTTTAACCCTGCATTATACATTATTATGTATAGCCTTAGTTAAATTAAAAAGTTTAGTAGGGATTCCAAACTCTTCCATTGCTTCAAATAGCTTATATCTTTATATACTGTCGTAAGCAGCCTTAAAATCTATAAATAAGTGAAAAGCTTTGATGTTATATTCTTTAGTTTTTTCCAAAATTTGTCTTAAAGTGTGGACTTTGCTATCTAAATCCACATGGGTAGTCTCCAATGACTTTGTCAGTATGAGGTAATAGTGTTGGAGAAGACTTTATATGTCGTATTGAGGAGCATGATGCCCCTGTAATTCCAACATTCAAGTTGGTCTTCTTTCTTGAAAATAGGGTCTTTCTATTCAATGGGTAGTTTCTCCATAGCCCAAATTTTAATCATGATTTTATGGATAGCATTTATAAACTCCAGTTCTTCAACCTTTAGTAGTTCAGATGAAATACAGTCCTGACCAGCTGTTCTGTTACTTTTAAGTTTTTTAATAGCAAGAATCGCCTCATTTAAAAAGGCTGGGGATATGAGAAGGTAGCAGGTCCATCAGAACTGCCAGGTGGGTTAAAAGTATCATCTCTTGCTTCAAGCAAATCTTGAAAGTAGCTCCTACATACTTTCAGTACTTCGTAGAGATCACTCACAAGTTCTCCATCTTTATTTATACATGATAAAGTACTTGGCTTGAATTCTTTTTTCGTATTATGTTTTCATTACTAGTTTAACTAAATTTCTGGAATCAATAGTAGAAATAATAATAATTCCATTGCTTGTTTTCACTTTTTTTTCTTAGCTCAGAATCCTGCAAGCAAATTAAGAATCATCTAAATAGTTTTCTGAAATGAAAATTAATATTTCACTAGGAATTTGAGTTTCCCATTTATATTTTGGATACATAGTATTTTATGAATCTAAATAGGTACATTACTATACAGTTGTTAATATTATTTTTTCTAGTCTTCTAATAATATCATTGCATATTCATTCTGAAACATAAAATTATCTGAAAATGAAGTGTTGCAGTTACTCTCTTGCCTCTCTAAGAATTTTTATCTTCTTGTTCGATCATGATAATAGTACTTTGAGACTGAAATTCATAAAACATTTTTTTCTTCTTTTTTTAATAATTTGTGATAGTTTATTTTAATTTGTTAATTTATTGATATTGAAAACAAACGCATTCTAAATCTCCTAAAATTAAAACTCTTGAATTTTCTTAAGTTTTTTATACCTACCATTCATTTTCCATATAATTTTTAATGCAATATATTTTTTATACATAAAATATTTTTCTCCTCATTTGACCTTGCTTGTTTAATTATTGTTCATATCCAGAATCAATAAAATCTATTTGCATTTTATAATAAGTCTTAAATTTATTTATTGATTTTTGTATATTGAATATTGTAAATTTTTTTACTATTTTTCTACTCCTTTATTATACTTTTCTTTATTGAGAGAATATTTTACTGTGATTTAAATAAACATGTACATGTGATAGTAATGATGAATTCTGTTCACCCATGAATCCATCCTTTCCATCATTATCTTTTAATAATGCCTTCCTTTTCTGCCTAATATTGATTATGGCTGTTCTAAAATGGTTAGAGCATCAAATCGTTAACATATTCTTGTTTTTTTTTTTTTTTTTTTCTACTGAATACAGGTAACTGAGAGTGGCAGTCAAAAAATTATTTGCACTGATGCTAAATATCTATGCTAATATTTGTTCTATCATAGAATACTGATAGAACTAATTAGCCATATTTAATGTTATAATTCTGAAATTTGTTGATATAATGTGCAATGAGGTATATTTTCACTGTGTGGTACCTATTGTCTTGTTTCTTAATCAGGATATTTCTGCTTGCTTATTTTGTAATGAATAAAGCCTGTCATTTTAACACGACTAAAATATTGGTCATCCAGGAAATTGGGAGGATCCTTCCACAACATTAGCATATCATAATTACAAGGTCTCAAAAACAGTTTGAAAGCAAATATTAAGAATGACATTGTTGAGAATTGGGCATTGTTTTAAAAATTATAATTTATTTTGCAAAAGAAGCATTAGCTTTAGGATTAGCAAATTCACAATACTCTAAAAAAATTAAAACTTTCTTGGCAATTGAAACTTTTATTATTGTTCTTGTTGTTAAACAGCATTGAGAAATATTTCTTCTGGACTTAATTCAACAGATATTGAAGTTTTCTGCATAATCTGAGATGGAAAAATACATCATCAGTAAGCGTTTTTGAAATTATTTGAAGAGTTATTTACTAGTTTCGACTACATTTCTGGAATCTATTGTAGAAAAAAATAATTCCACTGCTTGTTTTCACTTCTTGTTTCCATTCATAGAGTCCTACAAAATAATAACTATGATTCTGTAAATTTTCTTTTTATATTTTATTTGTATTGTGTTTTATGTGTCTGTTTTCCTTGTGTTCTAATTGCATTATTGTATGCTGAATCAGAGGTATGAATTTATCAAAAAATGATGCTCTGCAGTTACTCTTGCGTCTTCAAATTTTTATTTTTGTTTGAATATAGTAGTCCCTTGAGCGTGAAGATTAAGAAATATTTATGAACTCTGATTAAATACTTTTCTACCAATGCACTAAACTGGGGAGCTCCCTTTTAAGGGCTTCAATTTTTGTAACTGTGTGAATTGTGACCTGCCAAAAGTAGAACTGAAGAATGAATGTGATAGTGTACTTTTGGTAATAGGTTTGCTCCTTGCTATTCCTCATAGATTAATAAATAGCTTTTTATAGTTAACTTTGTATCCATTTTTTAGTTACAACACAATTTTTGTTTCTTCATTGGCATGTTAAGAGTCTCTACAGTGATTATCGATTTTAATTTATTCACACTGAAAATGTGACAGAGAGGCATTAAAATTCTGCTTCTATAATTAATTTTTTTTACATACTACTGATTTTCCACATAATTTTTTAATACAGTGTATTTTATATTCATCAAAAACTTTTTTTCTTATTTGATCTTGATTGTTCAAATAAAGTTTATATACAATGTCAATAAATTTTATTAGACCATATTAAATAAAATCACAGTTTTGTTTATGGATTGTTGTATGTCTAATATTGTAGATTTTTTTTGCCTTTGCCATAGACAATTATAATTTTCTCTATTGAGAATGTTTTAATCTGCAATAAAAAAAAATTACGAGACAGTGAAAATTTTATAATTGCAAAACTATTTATTCTCTATTTAATTTTGCTAACAACATTAAATGAAATTAGAATGAGTTGATCTAGATCTCAAACTTATAATGCATTACAAGAAAATTTTGATTACTTCCTAAATTAAAACTTTTTAAAACAAACTATCAGTCACTCATAGAATACATTTTCATTTGCAATTCATCAAAATTTAATTTTAATCTATCTAATTATATCACTGTGCTGAATGCTTTAAAATCGTGCATTGTATTAGGCATTACCAGGAAACTTACTGTATAGTATATAAGCTATAATCAAATTATTTGCCTTTAATTTTTATAGTTTATATGCTAATTTATAATGCTACTAATACTTTGAAAACACAAGTATTAGCAATCATAAGTCCGAAAATTATGCTAAAAGTATTAGCAACAAACAAGTGAAACCAGAGAAAAGAAAACCTGTGATACTTAAAATTCTCTACTGGATCTTATTAGGTAAGGAACACCAACCCATACATATTTTCCTTTCTTCAGCAATTCATGGGCACATAGCAATGCCAATACACACACTTCCGAAATGCATTTAGGAAATGCCATATTCATTTACTGCATGGCAAGCATTGGTGCATGTTATCAGCATTTTAGATCATCACAATGGAGCAAAGTTATTTACTGTTCAGCAGTCAGGGTCTAGGCACAAGGATAGCAATCCTATACATGAAATGTGTAATGCAAGTGAGGATACAATTTCAAAATTTTTTCCTTCCAAATTTCAATTCTACATTGATATGTATAACTGACTTGTTATTTTAAATTATCTTCCATCTCTATATTCTTACACAACCCTCTGTGATTTTTTTTTCTTTTAATTATCAAATTATTATTTTCCTAACTTTGAATTTTTTTTTTAAATATTTTTCTATTAGAAATCTAACAATATTGATTCACAAGTTCCTAAATTATGAGTATTTTAGTATATTCCAAGTATCACTTAATAAAATAAAAACATCAAATAGTTAAATAAAAATAATATCTCTAATGAGGAAGCTTTAAAAAAATGTGCTGCTTTTTGTCCTTGCTGTTCAGAGACAAAATCTTCACAAATATAAATAAGATATATATCTTATATCACAGTAGTTAATTGAATATTGCTATAATTACAGCAGAGAAAATAAAACAAAATTTCATTATAATGATCAAATAGCTTATTTGCATATCCAGCATTCAGTTATGTTGATCATTGAATCCGTTTTAAATATATATTTTATAACAGAAATTTTTTTTTTACCATGTAATTAGTTTTTATTGAAAAGTGACTAAATTTCTCTTTGAGTTCCAACTAATATACTTAACTTCTTTATCATTTAATAATTTTAAAATAAATTTATATATAATATTTATACGTTAATTTTACTGTTTTCATTATTATTATTCAAACAATGAATTACTTCTTGATTATCATAATACATTTCAGAAATTTTGCAATCAATTTAATTATGTTGCTTTAAAATTCATCAATATATGTTACTATTTTAATTAAAGCTATAAATTCAATTTCCATTGACCTTAAAGCAAAACATTTTGTTTCTGGGATTTCCAAGATATTAAATACAGTTCTGAAGAAATGCTGTGCATTTGCTTTTGGAATGTCTCCTATTTACTTCATTTTGAACAACAATCTGAATGCATATTTAACATACTATTTTGAATATCAAACAAATTTATCTTTAATCACAGGTTTTTGAAAGCAGAATTTAATATATCAGTAAACAAATAAAAGAAGACTAGTGTCCATTACAAAATTGTGACATAGTTGCAATAAATACAATATCTGACCTAGATCTATTTGCAATGAAAAATAAGTATGCAATTAAAGTTCTGTGCGATATTTGTCTAATCAGTTCCATTTCCTGTATTGCAATTTCTGTATTACAATGTTACCCTAGGCAACATTACCAGTGGGTGCAAAGCTGTAGAATAAATTATTTGAATTTAATGTAAGTATATTTTTAATTCTTATTCCTCAGAACTAGAATAAAACTTCTTTTTAAAAAAATAAGATTTTTTCCCTTCACTTTTAAATTTCAATATAATCAGTCGTCTCGATTAATTCTCAAATTCAAACCACTATTTGAGTTATGTGCGCAACCATCGTTTTTAACATAGATAAGTGTATCATGAACATTTAAAAATACTTTTTTAATTATTAAGTAGGGATAAATATATCTCCATAACATAAATGAGTCATGATACTAGTATTTGATAAACTGGACTCAATGGGAAATCGGATAAAATAGAAATTAGCTCTGAACTTCATATTTCTGTCTACCAAGCATTTCTATCAGTCAGCAAAAAAATTATTAGTGTTTTGAAATGCCTAACAGTGATTTAGAATTGCTATAAACTAAAACGAATGAGAAGAAGCAAGAACAAATTTCATTAATAGTATAAGTGCCATTGAAATTATAAGCAAAAAAAAAAACTTTAATGTGATGGAAGAGATGTCGACAGTGTAAGGAGTTAATAGTTTGATGTTTTGGCTACTTTTTAACGCCGGAATTGTTTTATTTTGCTTTAAATTCATATCAGAATAATCAGAAAAGAAACCTTGCTGTTTTTTCTTGGGGAGGGGGTATAATATTAGCGTTATGCTTAAAAACAAATCTTTCAGAAGAGCGTTTGAGATGCACTACTTACAAAGAGAGCATACTTCAAATATTAAGAAGCTTGCTTTTCGTCGAATTTTATTTAAGAAAATAACAGCTTTTGATGTTATAATAATTGAAAATATTAAAAAGAAAACCAGAACAGAATACTGATTAAAAACTTGTTTTAACAAGAAATTAATTGAGCTTAAATAATTTTTTAAAAAGATTGAAATTAAATGAAGACAATCAGGATGTGTAATGTCCGTAAAAGCTCTTAATTTTTTTTTTTATTCAGGTGCTTATAGTTTCCTTCTTATGGGGAAAAAAATCCCATTTCAGCACTCTAAATCTGTCTGATTATTGATTGCATTGTCTTTACGGTGTTGGGCCTTTCAATGTTTAATGGATTTCAATAAATCTGGAGGTCTGTTGAAAATGTTTTATCTCAATTTAGGGAAATACTAATAGAATGGAGAAAGTATATCCTCTTCATTTACTTGACTCTTCTTTCACCTCCTTTTGCGTGTTTAGATGGGGGGGGGGCCTTTCTATTTAGAGATAATTTTATGTTTTCAAACAAAACAGTAGTATTGTTTTTTTTACAGTTTATTGGTGTACATGCAATTATTTCTTTGTAGAGCATTTGATAGTTGTATTTCAACATGATTTAATGACTTGCCAGTAGTGAATTATTTAAATATTTTTATTCCAATTAATTTTCATGCAAAAGTTTAGAAGTTCAGAGCTTTTTAACTATATGTTGGAAAATGTATATTCCATTCATTGTGGACTTACAAAAGTGGATACACCAAATAATTCAAGGCTTCCAAAAATCATAGAAAAACAAAATGTTTATGATGCCTCTAAGTTACTTATAGGCCATCTGCTATTCTTGCTAAAAGATACCTAAATAAATAATTGCCAATGCAATTTCTTTTTCACTTTTTCGTATAGAGACTATCTAAAGAGAAACAAATGTGATTGCCAAAAAATTCAAACTCGAAATTTTGTCCTATTTTCTTGATTCAAACCTCCAAATAAAACATTTGGAAATTATGTCTGTGTGTGAACAAGATAACTCAAAAAAAAGTTTTGAGTTGAAATTTCTTAACACCAAATTTGCAGATTTCTATCAAATTTTGAACAAAATTCATTTCTGTGAAGGGTGTTTTTTGTTTATTAGAGTACAGGTGAACGAAATAACCTTAAAGTGCTACTCAATGAAATTTTGCACACAGTTTTAGCATCTAAAGTACATAAACATATCAAAGTTTTGAACTAAATCCATCAACAAATTGACAATCTGTTGATCTTTATGTTTGCTTGCATGTAAATAATACTGCAACAGAAAAACACAACAACTGAGATACTGATTTTCTGAAAATAAACATTTGTGTACTCTTGGCTTTCACAGCCTTGCCCAAAGTTCCTACTTTTTATATCAGAGGGAAGTGTGATAATATCTTTCTTAGGAAGTATTGGAGAGACATCTTCAACTGGTTTCATATCTGTTTTTTTTTCTAGCGCGCTTGTTAATAGCCTTAAAAACAAAACAAAAAAAAAACATTGGAATACCTAATGAATAAATCTCCAATGAATTTTGCATTAGTAAGAAATTGTTTAGGTTGAGAACAAATAAGTTTGAAAAAAAAGAAAGATTATCTTCAAATGTACTCTCATTAAAAAGAATAAAATGCTATTTTCATGGAGTTTATAGATTTCTTAGTCAAATCATCCTCACTCGATTTCAGTAATTTTAATATCAAGAAAATGAACTTGGATTAGCTATTTTTATCCTTTATTTGAAAACTATAAATTTTAAAAAAAGTGAACAATTTTGAAAATTTTCTAAACTCTTCTCATGAACAAACATCAGTGGAAAGAAGTATTCAGCATTAATAAAAATATTGAAGAAGAATGAATGAATGAAATTTGAATGAAAAAATGTCATGCTTTATAATGTGTAGTCTGTGACCATATAACGCAGTCTGGTAGAATCCACTCAGTAAATATTACTAAAAAGATTGTGAATTTTAGAAATAGTGAAATAATAGTGGTGAAATTATTAAAAGTATAGCGTAGCTAGTGCTTGTTTGGGTTATTCGTAAAATATTTCAACCCCAAAATGGCTACTAAAAATGGAAAGTTGATTTAGAGTGCCGTGCTTTCAATGATCAATGGACCTCGAAATATTTTTTACAGTTGTGAAAGATAAATCACTGTCTCATCTGCAATGAAGCTGTAGCAGTTTTCAAAGAATATAACATTTCCCATCAGTTTACGTCTAAGCATAAGAATTTAAATTACGAAGCAACGTCCGAATATGAAAGAAAACAAAATGCAGAAAGTCTTTGTAAAAAATTATCAGGTCGACAAATTTTTTATCAATAAGGGAAGCAGCAGCTACACATGCAAGTTACATTGTAGCAAACAATATTGCTAAAAATAATAAAGCTCTCAATGATGGGGAGTTTGTTAACCCTTTAAAGGGCCATTTTTTTCTAGTCATATTATGTTAAAATATTTTTAGGCTAGAAATTAAAATAAGAAAAGGGATTCATTTAGCTTATTAGATAAATTTAATTTGATTAATTAATTTGGTTAATTAATAATTAAGTAACAAATCAAGACACATCATTTTGTCTGAGATAAAGAACTGAAGCATCTAAGTTTCTGACTTCATAACAAATTTTTGTCAGAACTTATGCCAATCTACATAATTTCATACAAAGATTGATAAATTTGGTGGGAAGCATACTTCCCACGGCACTAGAAAGGGTTAAACAATGCATGCTCCAAGTTTGTTATGTTCTATGTCCAGACAAAAAAATAATTTTGAGATTTCGAAAAACGGTGACTTCTAGAATCGAAGTCATCGATAAAAATTTGACATCCCAATTAGAGTCAAAGATTGGCCAGTTTAAATTTTGCTCCATAGCTATGGATGAAAGCACATATATAAATGATACTGCTCAATTAGTATTATTTATAAGAGGTGTTTTGATGAGAACTTCTAAGTTACTGAGGAACTGGCGTACATGCGTTCTTAAAAGAGAACTCATATTTTTCAAAGGGATGTCATATATTTCGTGAATTTCAGGAAGGGTTTTTAACTTTGAAAGTGTCTATAACAAATATATGTAATATTACGACCGATGGAGTACCAAATATGACAGGAAAAAAAATCTGGATTTTTTGGACTCTTTAATCAATGTCGTTTTTCTACATTGTATTATACATCAAGATTCTCTATGTAAATATGCATTGAATATGAAACCTGTGCTTGATGCAGTCGTGAAACTTGTAAATACTATTCGATTTCGTGGGCTTACTCACAGGCAATTTCGAGATTTTCTTGTCCGTGCAATCTGAATACTCTGATGCACTGTATTACACGAAAGTAAGGTGGCTTAGTGCAGGATGTGTTTTCGAGCGAGTATGGCAACTGAAAGACGAAATTGTATCGTTCTTCCATGAGAAAAGTGTTCTGCGGAGTGCGAAATGTTAGAACATATAGAATGGCTTTCGGACTTCGCATTTTTCACAGATCTTCTTTGTCATATGAGCTACTTGAATGTCAAGATGCAACTGAAAAATCAATTTATCGACGATACCTGGGCCCATCTCAAAGCTTTTAAACTAAAACTTAATCTGGGCAACTAGCTAAGAACGACTTTTCTCATTTCTCGAGGTTAAATTCAATAACCGCAGTAAATAAAGAGAAGCTTAAGAATTATGAAAATTGCTTAAAAAAACTGCATTTTGAGTTCGAACGTAGATTTCAAGATTTCAGTGCCATTCAAACAGAATTGGATCTTTCTGCCATGCCTTTCAACGTAAATTGTGAAGCAGTGAGGTCGATTTGCAGATTGAATTAGTTGCAATCTAACAATCATTTCAAGCAGTTGTTTCTAAATATACAAAAGTTAAAGTTTTACAAATCATTATCGAAAGTTTCTCAAATTTAATATCTCAAGCCCAGAAATCAGTGTTATGTTTGCTTCATCTTATATATGTGAACAAGTGTTTTCAACTATGAACTTTAGAAAGAATTATTTCAGAAGTAAACTGACAGATGAGCATTTAGCCTCGTTCCTTAGAATCCAGTGCATCTCGCTTCGAACCTCAATATAAGTAACTTTTAAAAATGAAATCGCAATTTCATTCATCTCATTAACATATATTTAAACTAATACTTTTATATTGTTTTTAAAATTTTTAAAAAATTTATCTTGGCCCGCCATTTTTTTTTTTTTTTTTCCGATTTTTGACCAACGATCGAATTCTCCCTGGTCTAGAATGTTCAAACATGCATTATTAACATCAGTTAAGGTTTTGGGACATGGAACTTTTTGTGCCGTTTGAAATATTAAATTTTAGACGGCTTCAGATTATTAAAGAGTTTATTAATTAATCGAATTTCACTCGTACTTGTAATTTTTTTTAAGTATTAACAAGCCAAAATCGGGTGACTCTGCAGTGTACAGACCGCTCTTACCAGCGGCTCCATTGCTTGGAACGGCAACAGTGAAATAGGAAATAAATAGCGCGAAATAATATTTAAAAATTCTACAAGGCTACTTAGTTGAATGCTTTTTTCCATATGAAGTTACTGCTATAATCTGCACAAAATTTAAAAAAAAATAATAATGAATAAATTTATAGTAATGTTTATAGGAATAAAATTGCATTGTGCATTTTTAGACACTTGTATACATTTGCACAATTCATTGGAATAGCACAATTAAAACTTCTTGCAAATAATAAATTTAAAAAAATTTGAACTTTATTTGAATGAATGAACTGTTTTTAACTTGAAAACCTATACAACATAGATCTGCCAAATGTGAATAAGAATTGACATTATTTATGGTAATTTTAGAGTTGATGTCTTTGTATGAAATATACTCAATTCTATAAATTAAAGATAATGGCAAATACAGATTCAGAAACAAAACAAACGTGACTTATGAATAAGTTCATTTATTAAACAAAAGATAAGGAACAAAAAGATGGCTTATGTATGATACCATTCATAAAAACTACGATTTTTTCTCCGTGGAAAAATGACAAAAAATATCTCCCTCACAAAAATTTAACATGGATAGTATGATGGTTAATACATTGCATGTCACCCAGACGATGAAATACAGTCCGTACAACGCCTAAACATGCCGAGTATCAAATTATTGAACTGATCTTGGGAAAAATTACTCCACTCTCAGCAAGCAATGCTCTCTGAAATTCTGGTACACATGTAGAGGTGGTTGATGGGTTGTAACTCGTCGGCCAAGTAAATCCCACACATGCTCTATCGGATTCAAATCAGATGAGAATGCTGGTCATTCCATACGGTGATATCCTCGGATTGGAAGCATTCGTTTACGATGTGTACACAGTGGGGAAGGGCGTTGCCATTCATAAACACAAATTATGCGCCCATGGCACCTCTAAACAAACGTGCATATTGTTCCAGAATGATGTCTCGATAAATTTAGCCTGTCATGGTTCCGATTTGAACATGCAGATCTGTTCTGAGCCCAGTATAAATTCACCCCAAACAAGCAATCCAGCACCACATCCTAACGGTATCGTTCAATGATGTTTTCTTGGTGGTAACGGATACCTGGCGGTCTCCATATGAAAATACGACGTGAATCAAACTGCAAGCTAAACCTAAACTCGTGGGAAGACATCGCACAAGCCGACTGTAACGATGTCCACATTGCATATTCTCTACTCCAAGCTAACCGCTGGCGACAAAGAATTGCCGTGAGCGGAACACATCTGATAGGCCTGCGAGCATATAGACAATAGCGTAGATCCTAAAAGATTAGGGAGTGCCGTGCACCGGAGCTCTCGGACCCTGACAACCAAACAAGTCGAACTTGCGATAATTTCTCCCAACCTTTAAACATAACATGTTGCAACATAACTATAATAAGGGCAACTCAGTTGAGAGAAAGTTCGAACTTTTAGGTAATTCCCCTAAATCCTTACTGTTGTTTGTATAGTGTTGCCAACTTTACTTATTGAAAAGTTTATAGTATTTTCAGCCTTTTAATTTTTCTATAAATTATTATTTGAAAGAAAAAAAAACTTTCTAATGAACTAACTAATGATCTACTACATTCTAATGAACTAACTA
>JAPMOR010061426.1:55222-80148 GCA_026543865.1 Argiope aurantia | reverse complement strand
ATATTAGTCGTTTATTCTACTCTTCTCCAAACAGTTTTAAGGATAAATTTAAATTAAAAGTTATTTGAAAAGGAATAAACGCAAGAATGTTCTGCTACTTTATAAATGTATTTTTATGAAAGGAATTTTTGGTGAATTTTATTGATAAAGAATTGAGAATATCAGCTTCAGCAGCTCATTCAAATTATCGCCCTATTTTTGGAGGAATAAAGAGCTAAAGAAATTGCTGCCAATGGCATAAAAAAAAAGACAGAAACTGATTCGTCAGTCTCTTTACGGAAAAATAAATCTCTTAGAAAAGGAAATTGCTGAAATTAAATGTAATGCTATTGAACTTTCTCAACAAGCTGATTAAACCAGAGACTTTTCACTGTTAAAAAATTCTAATGAGAAAACTGAGCAGTTGAAAGAGTTAGATAGTGAAATTTCTACAAAGGAATTGATTTTTTAAGCTTTATTTGTTTGTTTGTTTAACTACTGTTATTCCAAATTTGTTTATTTATGTTCTTAATTTTTTCCCCCTATTAAGAAATTGAAAGGTTAATGAAGTGGCAATGTAATATTTTTCTTCTTCTTAATACAGACTGTAATGTAAATAAAGTATTTCAGATGTGGATTCAAAGTACTTGAATTAGATTTTAATGAGAGATTTGCAGATAGACATTTTAAGTAACTTAGCTAGAATGTTCATGAAAAATATGAAGTAGTTACTGGTCGTATTCTTTGTTTCTATTTTTTTAAATTGAATAGTATTTTTTGTCATCTTAGTGAATTTCAAAGTAACTTAGTTCCATAATCAAAACTACTATCTTAACCTTGGTCCTTAATTTTTTTCCTCAAAAGTGTTTAAAAAAATGCTTATTTTTTAAGATAAAATTTGACTATTCACCTTGAATTATGGTAATTGAAACTGAAATATATTAAGATTGTTTTAAGCATCTCTATTATCATCAAGAAAGTAGATTTCTTTATTCACTCTTTAGTATTTGTATACAAAATAAAACACTTATTTTCTGATATTCATTAATATTAAAATTCTGCTACCTGAATGATGCCTCCTCTTTCATAGCATTATCAAAATAATAATGTTTACAATTCTTTATACTCAAGTTTTATGTTCTTCATGAATTTCTAAATTAATAAATATTACATCTTCCAAATTATTAGAATAATTCTCTAGGTTTTATCATTAAATTCTTAAAATATTTAGATTTTTTTTTTAAATATTAGTAGTTCAGAAAAATATTCTCTTAATTGCTTATTGACTAGATGAATTTATGCAGTACTTAAGTCATATGATAACTTTACTATTGTTTCGGAACTGTAAATTATTTTTTGAACATAATATAAACACTACTAAAAATTATTAATTAAAGAATATTTTATTTTAAATCCTGGTAGCATTTTTAAATATTTTGGACAGATTTTGAATTAAAAAATATTAGTAATAATGCCTAATATATAGATATTTATGTACATACATAATGTATACATACATAATTGACACTAACTTACTCTTCATAAATACTTTTTTTTACAAAGTAACCACATTTTGGCTATTTTTTCAGACCTTGGGTTAATATCCAAAAAATACATACCTACTCACTGTTTATATATCCATTACAGATAAATATATTAATTTATGAAATTCTTTATTATGTATTCATAAATGTTTTATTAAGCATAAACTATCAGATTTTCCCATTGAAGTAACTATTAAATGGGATATTAGTAGGAGATGGCAGAAATACTTTTATGCTAGTGCAGATTTTTACAATGATTCAAAGACAACTGATGAGAAAGAAGAAGAAAAAGAGTAGCTCTCATTCAAGTAGCTCTAAAATAAAAATTCCTGCAATTTTAAATGAATTGGAAATGAAAAGTATTTAACAACCTGTATTAATTATAATTAATTTTAAATTATAATTTAAAGAACTTACTTATTCATGTTAGAAGGCTTATAATTAGAGGAAGCCATTGAAATAGATTTTGCAGGAGAGTTTTTATAGTTCAAAAATCAGTCCTGTAAATATCTTATCATCAGACATAAATTCATTTACCTTCCAAATCATTGCAAATTTAAAATTTACTATTGATTTGAAGCTAAAAATTATACCAAAGGAAATATAAGAATATTTAATAAAAATGTACATTAATACAAAATAAATTCATATTTTAAAACAATCTTAATTTCTAAAGTTTTGGAATGCATAACTATGTGTTATTGTTCTGTTTAGAGTAACGATTGGTAACTTGTTTTTATGTAACAACTTTATGTATATGCTGTTAAAGCAAGACAAAACTTAAGTAAATCTATAAGCTTTGCTTAGCTTTAACAGAATACTTGATTCAGGAAATTCTAATGAGTATTTCATGGATTATTGCCATTAAATTGAGAAAATGTTCACAAACATAATATCTAATCTCGTTCTAGGAGCTAAAAAGGATAAACTCCCAATTAAGTTGCTATAAAGTACATTTAGATCACCATGGTCTTTATTATTATAAATTGCAATACCTGGACTTAACCCTATCTAGGGCCATGGGAAGTATGCTCCCCACCAAATTTATCAATCTTTGTATGAAATTATGTTGGTTGGCATAAGTCCTGACAAATTTTTTTAGTCAGAAACTTAGATGTTTCCGTTCTTTACCTCAGACAAAATTATGTGTCTTGATTTGTTACTTAATTATTAATTAACCAAAGTAATTAATAATTCAAATTAAATTTATCTAATAAGCTAAATGAATCCCTTTTCTTATTTTAAGCCTAAAAATATTTATAACATAATACGACTAGAAAAAAATGGCCCTTGAAAGGGTTAATGGAGCCGAACGTTTCCAGTTTGGAATATTACCAAAAATTTCTCATTTATCATTTCAAGTTTCAAAAAAACAAGAAAGAGAAAAAACACAGATTTATTTAAGAAGAACAATTTAAAATTTATGCAAATTCTTTGTGATCTTGGGAGTAAAAATGTGAAAAATAATCAAATTTATAAATTAAGAAAAGAAATCTTTCAAATAGTTAGTAAAATAAAAAATAAAGTAATGTATAAAGTAAGTAATCTTTTACACAGCAGATTATATCATAAATAACAAAAATTCATATATATCATATTTTAACTATTTCTAGAGTAAAGGCACTTTTGAGTACAATTAGGCACAATTTAATTAAAAGAGAAAAAATTTCATTTCAGTAAAATGAAGGTAAACTTCAGTTCAGATAAAAACTAAATATGATTAGGCACCAAACATCCAACAAATGACACTATGAGATACAATGACATATTAGATTCCATATAATGTAGAAGGTTCTTGTGCACAAAATTTTACATTGGGACTGATAAAACAACCTATAGAAACATATACTATGAAGATTTATCACATATTATATTTTTTAATGTCACATCAGAAATAATTAGGGCCAAATGAAAATTCTGCGCATTTTGTATTCTTATAAAAAAAATTTCTGTTTGAAAATTTGTCTCTAGGAACATTAAAAATTATAGGAAATAGCAAAGTAATGGTAAAAATTCCAATGAGATTTTGGACAAACATAAAATTAAGGTTATACTATCAGCAAAAAAAATTAATTTCGTAAAAAAATGTATAAAAATAAGACTGATGAATGTAGGATATTCCTACATTCATCAAAGAATCAAAAACATTTTATATTTAAAGAGTTCTTAAATAAACAAGACAAAAAAAACATTGAAAGAAAGTTATACATGGAATAGTAACTCAGATCAGATATTTGAAAGAAAATTACCTCACTTTTGAGAAAAGAATACAAGAATTCAAAAATGATAAGACAAATTCAGTAAGGCAGTCCAATTTAAAATTCATGAAAATTATTTCTCAACTTTATCATCACATAAAAAGTAAAAAATAATCCAGTTAATTACTCAATGGGGGGGGGGGGGCTTTCATAGTTACGAGAAATGATTATAAAGAAATCTATATAATAGTATGAGAATCTTTACCATCATAATAAAACTAATCAGACTGTTCATACGCGAGGTAAAATAAAAGAATTATCATTTAAAAATCATGTTCCAGTTTTTCTACAATTATTATACATTAAGGGAATCAAAGAAGACAATGAACATGCTAAATGAATGCTAGGAAAAAGTCAATACTAAAATTAAATTATTCAGAAATATGAAATGTATGTTATATACACAGAAAAATTTATATTGCAAATAATAATAATAATAATGTTATGGATAGAAATAAACTAATAGAAACATAAAATAATATAATAAATAAAATAGTGTAATAGAAAAAAAATGTCATTGCTTTTACAAGATATACTTAATCAGTCAAAGATTTTAGAGAGTATTTTGAAAGGAAACTATATAGTGAATAATATCAAAAATAAGCTATTAAGGAAAAAAATTGACCCACTTCAGAGTAAAGAGTACAAGAATTTGAGAAATGTATACAGATTAAGCTATGAAGTTCAATTAAAAATTTATGCAAAATCCTTCTGATCTTTCGAATAAATCTACATATGAAATATAATAATATTTATTATTAAAGGAAAGAAATCTTTCAAATAATTAGTAAAATAAAGAAAAAATAATAATATAACAATCATTTGGCCTGGAGTAAAATTAATCTCTTTGATCATGCTTTAGATAACAATTACTAATATGCAAAATACCATGTCTTCACTATAGTATCAATTAAATGTCCTTGGTGTGCTTTTAAACACAAAATAAAAGTTAAGGTAGGAAACGTACATAACTTTTCATGGTAGGAAAAAGAATATGCATGTTCAAATGTTATTCTAATTTGAAATTCTACAAAGAATTTTATTTCAATGAAAAAAAGGTGAACTTTAGTTGAAATAAAAATTAAATATGATCTACTTACAACGTACAAAATAAATGCAATCAAAATATATAATGACAAATTAGGTTTGAAATTATATAGAAAATTTATTTGCATAAAAGTTCTTGTTAGATGTTAATTTTTTGTTTAAAGAAATAGAAAGAAAAAAATTTACAAGATTGTTTTCACACGATGCCCTTCTTTTGACAGACAAGCAAAATCATTTTATTTTTAAGAATTTGTATGTGAATAGAATACAATGAAGGGCAATTATACACAGAATTATATCTCATAAATATGAAGAACTGAAAAGGAAAGTGCCCCTTTGCAGAGTAAAGAATAATGGGAATCAGTTACACAATATAATTAAAAATTCATGTAAATTACTTCTGACATTTGTTAACAAATAAATTGGATTAGATAATAAAATTAATTATTCAAGGACAGAAATATTTCAAATAGTTAGTCCAGCAAAAATAATGTTAATAATATTGTGCCAGTTTTTACCCTGGATGAAAACCTGTCAGATGCTTCATGATATTAATAATATGTGCAAATCATATCGTCACTACTTCTACAAATAAATTATTTATTTGTTCTTTTAAAGAGAATTAACAAGTTTATACATTAAGAAAAATAACACTGTGTTCATATGTTAAAAGTAACACAGAGAATGTTTTAAAATAAGATAAAAGCAAACTTCAAATGAAGAAAAAGGTAAATATGACAAGCCATCAAATACCCAACATATGCAATTATTATATAAAATGTTAAATTAGATTTGAAATTATGTAGAAGTGTCATTTGTACATTTTTATAAATAATTTTTCTGTCTGATAAAGTAACCAGTAGAAACAGAAATTAAGAAGAATTGTTAGAAATCTAATCTCAGTTTCACATAAGAAAAAAATTTAGGCCTTAAGTAAATTTTGTGCATTTTGCATTGTTATAAAAATTTGGCTCAAAGAAACATTAAAAATTATAAGAAGTAGCAAAATAAAGGTAAAAACTCCAATGAGATTCAAAGCATGAAGAACTTCAGAATAAAGCTTGCTATCAGTAAAAAATCTCAATTTAACTTTGTAAGAAATAGAAAAAGAATTAATAAGACTGCTTTTACAGGATATTCTACATTCATTAGAGAATCAAAATTCTTTTGGAGGAAATTATGCATGCAATAATAACTCATATTAGAAATAAGAAACTGAAAAGAAAATTGTTCTACTTCCGAGTAAAGAATACGAGAACTGCAAACAGAAGCCACAAAGTAAGCTTTATATTTAATGTAATTTATTTTTGATTTTTGTGAACAAATAAATTGTAACAAACAGTCAAGTTAATTCTTCAAGAAAAGAAATATTTTATAGAGTTGGTAAATATATATATATACATATACATAAACAAACTTTTATATTATTACGAGAGTCTGCTGCCCAAGAAATAAAAACAAACAGATTTTTCCTAATATAATTAACAAGATACATGCAAATATTTCTATATTTAAACAATTTTTAATTGCAAAGACAATACAAGAATTAATTCAAACATAGAAACTAAAGCCGAATACGCTTCTCGGTGAATCTTTCGTAAAAAAGAAAAAACGCTTACCTTGCCTTTTGATGGCAGACAAAAGTCTTTAATAAAAATGAAAGTACAAACCGAAACTTCGAAACAGTTTCTTTAGATGAGCAAGAATATTGTATATTAAGCAACAGATGTCAATATACAATATCAGTAATCCAAATCACTCTTAACACGGGAACGAGAGTAATGTGGACAACAATGTTATTTTACATGTAAATGCTAACATTCATGTGATTTCTTAAGGAAACACTGGTTTCAATTTTAAAATATCAACAACCGATTTCTATTTAATGAAGTTTTTTGTTTGTAAAAGAAATATTTCTTGTCACGCAAGGAACTATAAAATGATGATGAAAATATGACATCCTTAAAGTAAAAGTCTTATGGTTTCATTTCGCTGCTCTGAAATTGAGTTGGTTTTCACACAACTGTTGCTTACATGTTTATTCATCGACTTGTACTCGGATATGATTTTAATTCACGCAAGGAACTACAAAATGATGATGATGATAAAACTAGCGGCTAAAGCACAACACGGTTGTGGATTGGATGGGCGAATCTATTTTATTTGTAGGTAAGTCCGGTTATCATACGCAACCGTGTTGCTGCTTTCTTCCGCAGCTATGTTGGATAAGCGTTCAAGCATAATCGAGGGTTGAAGGAATTTTACTGCATTGAAAAGGTAGATTGGTTTTTTTTTAAAGATTGAGTTTTTTATTGTTTTGTTTTAAAGCCTATTTATTTGGATCTCTACATCTGTGTTTTCTTACTTTTTTATGAATAATAGAATTCAAGTTATGTAATTTTTTATAGAAATACTGCATCCGAAAACGAAACAGGGTATTTTCAATCACTTTATCAAATAAACGCTACTCAAAATTATAAATTAATTATAATTTGCTCTACCAGCTTATTTTTATCTGTATCAGAATACTTTAGTGAATGTTTCCAACACAATTTTAAAATAAAAAATTAATTAAAATTTAAGTAGTGAATTAAATTTTATATTACTAATAACTTAATACAATTGAATAAAAATATATATTGCAGGTACATTAGCTACTGATTAAATACCATTTAAAGGCGCTCTTTCTGCGATTTAAATGTTATTTACAGATATGCTAATTGTGGATTAAAGTTCTTTTGAGGTTACGAGTAATTTACGAAGATTTTTTTCCCCTTACCTTTGAAGAAGTATATATTTATATATATTGTTGATGAACTATAACTCAAACCATTTCACTCAATCGCTTTTTTAAAAAATTTATTCCATCATTAAAAACTGCCATTAAGATGTTATTTTTTTAAAATATCATATGGGTTTTCATACAAGAATTATATTATTCATTGATGTTTCATGTTTTAAGGAATTACTCAATACTTTCCCCTTTTAAGTATATTTTGATAGTAATTTACGAAGGAAGGGCCAAAATCAACCTATGAGCAATAAATTACGAGAAGAAAACAAGCATTTGTATGTGCTGTTTATACAAAAAAATCGTATTATCGCCAATCTTTCTCTGTTAATTCATAAGTATCACATTTTTTGTTACTGTAATGAAATTCAAGGCTTTTTGTATTGTTTATTCAAATATCTATTCTCTTGTTTTCATTCAATTACTTAAATCTATGTCAACATGTTTTTTTTATTATTATTTTGCACTCCTTTAAATGAAATAAAGAAAAATTGAAATTAAATTAAATTAATAATTAGGAAGTCCTTGTAAATTTATAAAAATTTCAAATAAATAAATAGAAATAATATATTTATATGTAAATAAAAAAGAAAAAATACACACATTTATACAGAAATATACATTTTCCAAAATTTCTATTAAAGTCTCTCAAGGACTAATATTTTTAATGTAAATTAAAATAACATTTAACTTAAATACAATAATTAGTTTTTAAAATTGTTATTGATGATTTTGTCTGCTTTACTATAAATTTTCTTTGTTTGCTAATATGTTTGTTTGGTGGAGCTTTGGATACTTTTAACATTTCCTTTTCTTTATGAGAACTACTAGTCAAAGCAGTGGCTACCTGAAAACTTGCTTTTATGGCTTTGACTTTTTCTTCCACATCTGGAAGAGGGTGTAATGTGTCCTATTCTAATATTGTTGATTGCAGTTTTTTTAAATGTTGAATCATTTGGTTTTTCCTAATATTTAAGTGTTCAGTGATTTGAAGAGTTGTAACTATTGCATTTTTTTTCACAAACTTGCTTTTTTTTTTTCATCGATATGTATAATTAAATTGTCTTCAATGTTATCTACATTTTGTTGTGAGTTATCATTCTTTTGTGATGATGCACCCAATATGTACTCCTCCAGCTACATCTGGAGACATAAAAAAGTAAACACGACGATTTAATCTGTCCATGTGACCAGATGCATCAACCATTATCTATCTTGAACTAAGAAAATCCATACTTTGCTCCATTATCAGAGTCACTACAACAATTGCCAAACTGTTCTTTTCTTTTGAAAAAGCAGCTTTACAGAATGGCTGTTGATTGTAAGAAAAAAATATTTTTCAATTTCTCTGATGATATCACTTTTTTTTCGTGACCCATAGATTTTTGTAAATTCATTATTCAGCAAGTGATTTATGACAGATAATGAGGGTAGCTTAGAACTGTCCACACATGCTTCTTCATAATTTTCATTAATATGAAGTTCTAATTCCATTTGCAACATCTGTTTTACAGAAACTACAGTATACCCTAATTTAAACAACTCTATCAGATGCTTTCACGTTAGCTCTGATAATGGTTTGAACTTTTTAACAGCAACACTATCAAGCAAATGATTATGCGAATACAGAAGCTTGCATATTGCAGGAAACTCTACAACCTCTGGAAGTGGTTCTTTGTGTTTTGGTAGTGAAAAGTAGTGTAAACAAAACAATTAGAATATTTTTTCCATTCAATTCCAAAAATAAAAGCAAAGCAAATTTAAGTTTTTCAAAATATAATTCTTAATAATATTAGAGATAAAAACTTATTATTGAAAATATAAGAAATAATTATTAATATTGAAAAATAATTAATTAAATGAAGGAGATATTAGGCATTAACACATATTAAGAAAAATGTAATCTGATTTTTTTTAAAATTAGTTTTATAAGTAACTAAGTGACAAATAAATCCAACAATCACACTAAATAAAAATTTCTTATCTCAATCTTTTGATAACTCATGATAAAAATGTATAATAAATTCAATTTTATTTTTATGGAGCATAGGTTTAATCATAAAAATGAATTCATTAGTTAATTATTGATGAAGTTTTATATTAGAAGCTTAGATCACAATGTCTATAGAATAGGATAACCATTAGTTAAAAGTTACGAAAATAAAAATATTTTTCATGTACAGATTATATACATTACATGACAAATCTGAAATGTTTTATGTTTATTTTTATTTTATGCTTATGAATTTATGTAAGCTATTAAAATAATTCAGAATTTCTTTTTAGTTAGGAATTTCATTTTACACTTAAGATATGTAATATTAGATAAGACTGGATTATGAAACTATTGAAATTTGATGCAAAGGTACATAAAAGTTTGAAACTTAAAAAAAGAAAGAAAAAAAGGCAGAAATTTAAGGGCAATCCATATCCCTGGGCAATTCTTAAAAAGCCAAACTACGGAAATGTTGTTCCTGCATTGTAAGATACAGCAGAAATATGATTTTTTTATATATATATATAACAGAGTTAAAAAGCCAGTGCTTACCACTGTACATCAAGTATCTGTAATCTGTTTCTCAATAAATACCATCAATGTTTCATTTATTTGATTAATATATATATACATTATAATATATATATACATTATTAATATATATATACATTATATATATATTAATTGTTATTATTATAAATCAAATTTAAATAATTAAAACTTGCCTTTGAATAGTAATTTTAAGAACTGCAAAGCATCAAGTATTTTTACTTTCTTTCTTACATTTTTGTAACTGTAAAAATAGTTTTCATATAATTATTAATAATGAGAGCATTAAGTGTGGATGAATTTCAGTAAAAGAAAATAAATATTATTTATAAAGTATGAAGTAGTGTTTTAAAAATTGCAACTAATAATAAACCAATCTAAAGTCTTTTTTTTTTTGTTTAACAATATTTCAAATGTGTTTAAAGATTATAAATGTATTAAAATTATAAATAAATCAATATTTTATTTCAATTCTTAATTCTTCATTGGCTGCAAATGGCCTAGCAGATATAGCTTTTAAATTCAATTCAGGTCCAGATCTGAAATTTTTAAAATGTTTTCTTAACATAAAATGTGCTCTTATTAATGAAATGTGCATTGTGAAGATCACAAATAACAGCACACACACACAAAAAAAATCACTGGATTTTCTTTTGTTCATCGAACTTATCAGAAGTTGAAAATAGAATAAAAAGAAAAAATATTTCCGTACGAGGAAAATACATATAAACTATGCACCATTTGTAACAAGGGAGGCACCAAATATCATTCATGCCTCAAGCAAAATGAACTTTAGATCAGACTTTGGTTAAAAATATATGTCAATATATAGTACAGAGTATGGAAGCTCTAAAACTTTTAAAGATTTGTAACACTAAAACAATTTAAAAAACATGAATAATACAAATACTATTATAATGAAATTTGCTGCAATTAAATATATCTGTAGCTAGACAAATACAAATATGTCTCTTGCCATTTGCAAAATAAAATTTAAATCTAATCTTTTTATTATCTAAATAATAAAATAAAAAGTGTCTAAAATAACACATGCATAGACATATGGAATTTGAAGTAATAAAATATGAAATATTAGTTATTACTTTTCGCACATTGTGCTGGCATATTAAGTCACATTTATAAACATTAAGTCACCCAATTGATTTGTGTGTTTTCTGAACATGTCTAACTGTTTCTGATTTTTGTTCATATTCTTTAATCCATTCCTAAAATATGTGTTACAAAAATGCAAGCAATAAGTATTCAAAAGATATATATAAACTATTTATATATTTATAATTCTTGATATTAAGTTACTAACTAAACAGAATTCAATTCTCTGCTTTCTGAAAATTCCAGTTTGCTGAAAAAGTACTTCCTAAAAGTTTAGAGCTCAAAGAAAAGACAGAAATCGCTGGGCAATCCTTAAAAAATAAAACCATTGGGAATGTTGTTTCTTCATCGCAAGATAAGTCAAATATTGTGATTTTTATCCATAACAGAGTTGAAATATTCGAGGAGCAGCTGCTGCTCACCACTCTACAACATTTATCTGCTATCTGTTTCTTGATACATACCATCAACGTTTCATATTTTAGAATATGAATTTATAAGTGAAGTAATTTTTTTATTGCCAAAAGTAAGAATTTTATCTAAATTTGAACTCTTTTTTTTTTTCATAAAATTATATATTTTGTTTTCAGATAAACATAGATAAATTTTAATATATTTAAATTTAAAAAATCAGCAAAAGAAATAGTTTGATTTTTAATTGATTTATTTTGAATCTCTCTTGATTCAATATGTCTCCTCTTGTGATATTTTATATGCATATTCAGTGTGAATTGAAATGATTTCTTTACCATTTAATTTCATCCAAAATATCTTAATAAATATAATGCATTTGCAGATAGAAATCTAATGGTAATAATTTTAATATAAAATTAAAAAATAAATCTCTTTTTGCACATGCATATTCAATAAGAATTATAATGATTTCTATACCGTTTAATGCCATCGAAATATCTTAATAAATATAGTATATCTGCATATAGATATTTTATGGTAGCTTATAAAAGCTTGATTTTCAAGTCTTATTTTAATAATTCTTCACGCTAATTCTTTATTTATAATATCGGAAATACGGAAAACAACCCAATTTTCATCAATCTCAATTACTTTATACTTATATTTCACTGGAAGTTTTATTTTCTCCATTTTGAAAAAGTACGCATAAACCAAACTAAACAACAAGTATTGGTTGCAGCAAATACAGCACAGAAAATTCTGCGAGAAAGAAATCTACCAATTAGAGCACGTCGGTATCCTTTGTCTGCACTATTTGCGAACTCCTGCAGTTTTGTAAACAAAAACTAGTCTCTTCCTCTTAAACGTTGTCCCTACGAAAAAATTCGTCTTTCAATGGACTCGTCCGCCTCATACACACCGTGTTGTAATTTAGCCGCTAGTGTCCCGACCTCTCTCCAAATCAACTGGCGTTGGGAATCGCTTGTAACATTACGGAAAGAGACCGTTTCGGTGGTCTTGGAGTTGTCGTCTGGGGAGGCATTATGATGAACGGGCGGACTGAGCTCCACGTTTTCGACAGAGGTTCTGTAACTGGAGATCGCTATTGTCAGGAGGTGATCCTTCCCAATGTGCGTCTGTTCCGAGGTGCCATTGGATCAGACTTCGTTTTTATGGATGACAATGCACGGCCACACAGGACTAATGCTGTTGAGGAGCTCCTGGAAAGTGAAGATATCACTCGAATGGATTGGCCGGCGTGCTCCCCTGATTTAAATCCGATAGAACATGTGTTGGATGCTTTGGGGAGACGCCCTTCGGCACGATTACATCCTCCTGGGAACACCCGACAACTTAAATAGATGCTGATTGAGGAATGGGCACTCTTACCTCAAGAACTGTTGGACAATCTGGTGCTGAGTATCTGGAGACGGTGCGAAGCAACCATTGCAGTAAGGGGAGGGCATATCCCATATTAAGGAACATCTGCTTGCTGTTCTTCCTCTTGGACAGACAATCATGTGTAACGATTCTATGAGTTTAATAAAGCCTTTTTTTGTTTGATTCCATACTGTATGCAATGTATTCATTTCTGCGCAACTATGCTTTCGTCATTCTTTCAGAACAAAATGCTATATTTCATTTCTGAATTTCATGTCTCTCAGATGATTTCTCGTGAAGTTATGGCAAAAAACATACCTGTTGCTTAAGTTTTGCACACCAGTGTATATATCTTGGTATATAAATATATTTTATAAATTTTTCAAAATACATTATCACTAGAAAAATTAATTATGTTTGAACATACATATCAAAATCAGTTGAATGCGAACTTTCATCGAAAAACTTTTCTGTACAATTATCCTTATCACAAAAATTACTTTCTGCTTCATTTAAAAGTATCTGGAGTATTGCTTCATAATAGGATCAGTAAACTGGATGATATTTCGGGGCCCAAGTTTTAGCGTCCTCTGCTAAGCCTTGTTTATCACTGGGACACTAACAGGGAGATGCGGTCTTGGAGACCGCGCTCGAAGAAATAACTAAACTATTTTAAACACCTGCTGAAATCGGTTAAAAAGTGCACGTGTAATGAAGGCAACAAAATAGGAAGCTACAGGGTCAATTCATTCATTTCAGCTAAAAATAGAATAGGGAAGACAGAAAATCCATTGCTAGCGGTCTCACAGACCGCACGTCTCCAGTTAAGGGTTAAACAAATAAAATATCTTGAAGAGTACGAGAAATTGCGTTGTGTCAAGATGTCATAAGGAATTGTTATCCTCATTTGTAGATTTTTCAGCTACTACAGCAAGCATAATATTCCATTTTTTTTCAAGGATCATTGTTTTCAATTAATATTATTGCTGTCATACTTTTTTTTTTTGTAATTACTATATTGCATACAAACAAACGTGTAATGTAGAGTGACAGAAAAAACAAGTTTAAATTAATGACAAAAGAATAAATTCATGTTTACTTGAGTAGTTAAATTCTGATAGAATATTAGGGAATGAAATGAATTGCATCACAATAATAAAAATTATTGTAGAAATACATTCTAAAATATTTTTTTAGTTTATTAATATTAAAAAGACAATTCTTTGATAATGAAATTGATATCAATAAAAGGATTTTGATATTAAATTTGGAAAATGGTGTTAGTATCATTTTTGTACAATAATATATTTTGGGAATTATAAGAGGAAAACATCAACATTTTGTTTAGTTAAAATTATAACTGGAAATTTTGATGCATTGCATCAAAGCACACACTTTCAACCTTTAAAGCATGTTAGATAAATTTTCAGTTTCGGGAGTCGGCAGTCTGTCTTATAACTCATGTTAAAGTATAGATAAATATATGAGCAACTATATATTTCTTCGGTAAGATTGAAATTACAATTGCATATCTGTATGTTGACCTAATGTTATTCTTTGATTTGATATCCACTGGAATGCAGCATCTTGTAAAATTTTTATTCATCTACTATTCTATTTAAAAGTGAAGGGTTTTTTTTATCAAATAATTTTAATAAACATTTTTTTGATATTTTCCCCTTTCTTCTTTAGCATTTTAATCATCAAAATAAAATTGTTTAAATGTAGTTTCTCAAAGAAAGCTTATTTGCAGAGAAGTATTTCTTAGATAGGGCAGTAACCGATGCTTTTATGAGCATAAAGAAAGAAAAATAGATACGTTTGACAGTTCAGTAATTGATTCCTCCACTTCCATCTACTTATCTATCTCTGCTGCTTTTGAAAAGCTACCCCAATTTGCCTACGGCAACAAAACCACCGGGTGGTCGTAAGTAGATGCGCTCTTAACTAGTATCATATGTGCTGAAGTTGTAGGATAAATGGAATTTAATTACCTTTTAGAGAAAACTTGGTAAACAGTTAGAAAAGCTGTAGGGAATGCATCTTTCTCTTTCTTGTAATGAGAGTGATTGATGGATAATGATTCTTTTTTATGGAATAATCAACATCTTTTCCTTGCGAAACTTAATAATTACACTTTGACGCATGCCTGGAGATGGGAAAATTCAATGAACTCATGGTCTAATTTCTTTCAAATAAATGCCTTCATTTTATAAAGTCAAATGAATAAATTTTTGTAAAATTGAAAAAAAGACAAATTAAGGAAAAATTAAACAGATAGTTATTTATTTACACAGATAATATAACAAAGTATTTGACATTCGCATTGGTCTGTGAATATCCATTTTGAACAGATATTTTTTAAGTAAAGTTGATTAAACTGAATCTATTTTTCCTTTGTAGTATATAAATATTACAAATACTTGATAAAGAATATTGGAATTGTTATTACGATTTATTTCTTATTTAATACTTTTTTATCGACTGTTTTGAGTTGCATTTTAATATAGTTAATGTTTTGATAGCAAGAATCGACAAAACCATTTTTTATACAACCATGTCGAATGAGTTTTATTTTAATATATATATATATATATATATATATATATATATAAAGAGAGAAATTAATTAAAATTATAGTTGTAAATTTTGATAAATTGCCTAAAAGTACACATTTTTAACCTCTAAATCATGTTTGCTAAACGTTAAGCTTTGGGGGCTTTTGTCTTACTACTCATGTTAACGTATAGAGAAACACATTAACAATTATATTATTCTTCAGTAAGACTGAAATTATGAACGGGTATCAGCATCTTACTCTAACGTTATTCTTTTGATTTAATATTCATTAAAAAGGACCGAAAAGAGCTATTTAGAATGCAGCATATAGCAAAATTTTTGTTATTTTTAGTCATCTTAGTGATGAAGATTTTTAACCAAAAAAATTTTAATAACATGAGTTTTATATTTTCCCCTTTCTTGTTTAGTATTGTATTCATCAAAGAAAGTAGCTTCTCGCTTAAAAGTAGTTTCTCAAATAAAGGCAGCTGTTTTCAAAAATAAATTCAAGTTAAAATACAGATTTTTAATTATGTTTTTAGTTTTTCATTATATTTTTTAAAATTGGGCTCAATTTTTCATTCGGTTTTTCTGAAAAGGATGCCTCATTATTTACAAAAATTTTAACATGATTAAATTTATAGACTGGTTGTTGTCTCCGAATTAAGTTAGAAGAACATTTGTAATGCAAAAACATATTCGAGATTTCTGAAAACTAGATCGTTCGACCGAAAGTTAGTGCGTAATTTCAATGTAGATGTTCAATAAAAAAGGTTTTTAAAATTGTAAATAAAATTTCTTAAAAAACTTATTGACCTTTTAACCCTTTGTCTCAATAACTTCTGAGCGTATTGTTGTATAGAAGCCATTCTTACGCATTACATTCATATTTTAATTAAATATTTGAAAATATTTTAAAGAATATTTTATAATAATACTTTCTAGTGCCTTTATTACAGAGGCGATCTTAGAAGACGCGAGGCTCAACTTGAAACTATTTTCTATAATACTTATTTCTAGACAATTTTTACCGGTAATATAACTTTTGTAAAAAAACACTTTTGAAAAGTAATTAGTAAATTAAAAGTAGATTTTTAAGAATTTTTATTAATTTTTTAAAATTTTTAAATCATTGTTACTATTCCCCTTTGGCAACTAGCTGGTTTGCCAGAATTAACATTTGCTTTTCAATTAAATATTTTATGTAACTTGCTCTCTTAATAGATTCTCAAGCAAAATGTTTTTAAGCTTCAAATTTTTAGAAACGTATCACCGATACTATTATAGAAGCCTTACCTTATTCTGTTCGTTCTTCGATGCCTTTCGCTAATTTTCTATTAATTCCCGTAAAACGTGAACTCTAAATTGAAGCCGGAATTGATAAAACTTCAATAAATACATTTTTTAAAAAACTAACACGTCTTTTTTTAAAAAAAATATGAGTTCAGAATTGAAATCTAATTTGTATTACAGAATATTTTAATAATTTATGAATTATATAAAAACATTATTCAATAATATTTTCTTTGGCTTCATCATAATTTTTTTTTTTTCAATTTTGCTTTCTGAAGGATTTAAATGTCGTAATATTTTAGTTTATTTCAATAAAAAAAGTACTTCTGTAAACGATTATGAAGTCTAAATTTTATTTCGTCCTTCAGGCCGAGGAATCCTATTCAGTAAAGTAATCTTGATCATCTAACGTTTTCATCTTTTGAGGCTAAATCTGATCGAGTTATAAAGCCTTGAACATCCTTATTTTAGGACAATCAAAAATGTAATTATTTTAGGTCGATCAATCTTGGGGAAACTCAGGGCACTGATTGAATATCTTCGAGATGGTCAATGGAATTCCGCGTTTTTATGAAATAGTGACATTCAAATTGTCATAACTCACTCAGTTTTGGTCACGAAAGAGCGAACTTTTTTTGTTTAATGCAACAAAATATATGTAGAAAAATTATTAAAAGCATGCTTCACATTTAAACCAACTCAACATGGGAAAATAAACCGAACCTTCATATCTGTGGGAGAAGGCCAAGATGAGGTATTAGGAACAACAATGTAAATGGTTTCAGTTTCTGTTCAATAATGAAATACAGTGTTGTAAAATAAACTTAAAAACTTTTAAAAAATTAAAAAATATATGGTAAAAAAATTTGGCACCATTAAAAAGATAATGTTTTGAATTTTCAGATGCTGTACAAAGTGTTTTTCTGCTATAATATTTTCAGAAATTATTACAAAAACGCCAACATTTTACAAATTTTAATAAATTTAAAATTTAAAAAATCGCACCGAAATTTCAAATTTCCGCACTGCATATATGTGCAAAATTTGGTTGTTATAGATCAAACGATTTGCCCTGTACAGTACCAATACAAACACACAAAATTTATCTTTATAATTAGTGTAGGTTATATACATTATGCAATTTAAAAATAAATTGTTTTTTTCTCATATTCAATACCGGATGGAAATACTCATGTGACATATTCAGTACCGGATGGAAATACTCATGTGAAATTAAAAATTAAGTAAATTGACAAGTTCATTTCTAGCAAAATTATGTATAGTCATAGAGAATACAAATGTGCCGTGCAATTTTGAAACTCTGTCACCTGAGGGAGTGAATGAAAATTCCATCATAAAACTTCATCTTTACAAACATGAAATGCATTATCTATGCTAATAATAAAGATGAATGCATGTGTCTTCCTGCATATGTGAGTATTTGCGTAAGACAATAAAAGTAACACATCTTTGATGGCTGGAAATTTTGCGGTATTATGGGTATATAGTTATATTTAAATAATTTATTTGGAATTAAATATAATCAATATTTTCATCTTAGCAGCTGATCACCAGGAGCGATCTCTACTACTAATAAAGATGAGTATGTGTTTGTGCGTCTGTATATCTGGGTGTTGACGCTGTATTAATCAAACCGTAAGACCTATAGCTACCAAACTTAGTACGCAACTATGTTGGACGGATAAAATGTGCACTTCGGAGCAATGTTTTAAAAATTTTATTTAGAATTTTAATTAATTAAAAATTAAGCAAGTTCTTGATGTTTTTGTCAATTGATAACTTTCAAAAATATTACAGAATAAATATTATTTTTACATATTCAGAAATTTTTTTCCAATTATTGTAATTTTTTGCAGTATCAATATATTTTTTTTTCATATTTAATCAATTTTTTAAAAATATTTTCGGAACATTTTCCAGCAAAAATCTTAAGAATTCTGAGCAAATATTAAACGTATCAAGAATAATAATACAAAAGCATAAGAATTCTGGAAGAACACCAAAGTTATTATTAAATTTACAAAAAAAAAAAAAAAAAAAATGTTCAGTTTTCGTTTTACAGTGCGAATTATTATTCTGTCGTTTACAAAAATTATTACTGGCAAAGCTGATTTCAGGAAAGCCAGCAATATAATTATTTAATTCTGCAAAAAAAAAGAGAAAAAAGTTTACATTTAAAATACTTTTAATGTGAGGAAAAATGCCAATTTTTGTTTTGCTCTATGTTAGAAATTAGATTGTATTGTTAAAAGACTAAAAATATCAAAATGCGTCCATGATGGTTAGTGGCGTTGGCAGAAAATAAGGGAAATGCATAGTAAAATGAACAGAATCATAGAAGTCTTCTAATATAATATTTATTATAGACTATCTATCAAAATTTGAAGCTTATAAATAATTTGCTGAAGAAGCTATTAACAGAATCATAGAAAAAGCTATTAACAGAATCAGAACAGAATCATAGAAGTCTTCTAATATAATATTTATTATAGACTATCTATCAAAATTTGAAGCTTATAAATAATTTGCTGAAGAAGCTATTAAGACCCAGTTACGTAAATTATTTAATTGAAAATTTTAGCTGCCATTAACTTTGGTCAGCCAGTTGGTCGGTGACTAGTATTAAATAAAATGTTGCTATAGATGTAACTCAGCAATAGAATGGAAATCACAAATAGAAATTAACGCTAAATAGAAAATGATTAAAACGTGTTTTTCACACCGATTAATAAACCAAACATACTCGTAAATTTATATATACTTTAAAACATATGCTTTAATTTTTAATTCATGAATGCACATAAGCTAGCCAATAAATGAACTGAAATTTGTATACTATCTATAATAAATAAATAGGTCACTATACTATTTATTTCAGTGCCTTTACAAAGATTTATGAAAATTCTTTATTTGGTACAAAAAGAAAATTGAAATGCAAGAACATTGTCAGAAATAAATAATTTTTAGGACTTACATAAAAAATAATTGAAAAATTTATAGATCATTATTGTCGTTTATTATTAGGGCGCAATTTTTCTTGCTTTTATTTCCTTTTGCGAACTTTTTATATAAATCCGAAATCCAGTTGATTTCAGATCCAATCAATATAACTTCCCAACGATTTAAGCATTCTTGCTGAATTAATGATCGTAAATATGTTTTATAATTAATAATTTAATGATCGTAATTAATTTCAAGTTGGAAAACTTTCTTTCTACAAATGCTCTAGAAACTGAAATTGTCAAGAGAATCCGTAGATGAATATATAAATTTGAAATGCATCTTTTCTGTTATCACAAACAAAAAATTCAAAAATTATCATGTTTTTTTTTGTTTTTTTTTAAATCTCCAAAGGCATTCTTCAATTTCCTCACAAAGCATTCAATCATCATATTTACTATAGTAAAAAAGAAATCGGAATGAGATTTTTTTTCCCTTCTGCAAATTATTTCGCGAAAAAAGCCATATTATTCCTAATGTTCCCATTAATGACGTATGGATAAATGCGTCTTGTTAAAATGGTGATTAATAAAGAAAAACGTTGATAGAATATCCATATCTACCATAATGGAAAAAAAGTTTTTAAAAATTTAAAAAAAAATGCTTATTTTTGTGAGCATTTTTGTTCAGAAAAGTTAAAATAGAATTTTTAAAAATAACCCTTCAGGAATACAGGAAATTTTGAATTAAGAACAAATATCTTGTTTTTGAATAAATTCAGTGCAGAATAATAATTTCATAAATTCACATTTCCTAGTTAAAAACTTTTATTTAAAAATTCCTTTATTCAAATTTTATAGAAAACACCTATTTTATAATGAACCAGAGTCCAATGCATAAAACTCTAATTATGTTTTAAAAAGAAATGCCTTGAAATTTTTTTTTCTGCTCATGAAATGTTTCGCCAAAGATCCATTTAGAAAAGTAAATATGCTAAGTGAACAAGAAGTTAATAATTTCCGTTGCTGTTTGAAGAGTTTTAACTTTCCGAATTCTTCTAAATTGTAAATTCTAAAAAAAAACAAACATAGAAACAATGATAGACAAAAACTGGTAACAATAATGGAAACAGAAAAGAAAAAAAAAAAAAAAAAAGCCGATACGAAATTAGTAGCAACATTGAAAACGGTTTTGAGCTTTTTTTATCCAACAATGAAATATATATTGTTGCAAAATACATTTAAAATATTTCAAAAAAATTATTAAATATTGTAAGAAAAATTGTATGATAAAAAAATCTGGTATCGTTAAAAGGATATATATTTTTTTAATTTTATAATGCTATAAAAACTATTTTTCTACTGTAAACTTTTAAAAAGTTATCCCGAATAAAGGTCAATATTTCGATTAATTTCTAATTAATTAAAACATTTTAAAAATCGCTCTCAAGAGCACATTTCTACACATCAAACTAAATGTTTGCCAAATTTGATTGATACATGCCAAAAGACTGGTTTGTAAAGTCAGCACATGTACAAACAGACAAAAGCTTTTTCCTTATGTTTAAGTATCAAAATTTAGTTAAAATACCAATACATTTTCTCACTAAACATTCTTGCCAGCAGGCTTATATGTTTTTAGCAAAGACTAATCACTCCCTAGCCCCTTTTTTCAATGAGCTAAGAATGATTTATTGGACGTTTGCCTAGTAACACAACCCCTTACGGAAATGTCCGGTCCCAGTACCCTTTTCGTGCCCCGTTTTCCCCCTACTAAATAGACAAAGTAGCTATAAATTTTATGAACATGCAATACCTTTCGTAAAAAGATTACTAGGATTCTTTTATGTTTGTTAAGGCCCATGGGAAGGCGGAAGAATAATTAGCCTTGTATGCAGGAAATATGAAAGAGACCTTATGAACGTCGCCCAATTGGAAGCAATCGACTAAAGACTGATCCTGCTTAATTCTTGGTCTTATACTCAAGAATGTGTTTGATATTGTCGATATTAAACACCATTTTTATATACTTTATTGCTGTTGTAATTAAGGGAAAAGAAACATAGATTAAAATGAAACCTAAAATATTATTTTACTACGATATTTCGAATAGTATTTGAGGCAAATTTAATCGAATTTTTTATTTCTTAAGATTTGAAGTCTGAATGGAAGAATTTACTTGATAAAATCATCTATCATAAATTCCATTATGGGTTTGATGGGGTTTATACATTCCAGCCTATTTTCATCAAATAATCTACAAGCAAGTTCATAACATTTTCAGAGAATAAATGTAGATTATTCAAAGAATAGTAGTTGATTAGAAAAGGTATGTAGAAATTTATAGAACAATTAAAGGTCCATGCTACACATTCAACATTAATATAACAATATAGGTGCATACCCGGCAGCTAAATATAAATGCTAAATAGAGAATCAGTCAATAAATATTAATTTTGGATTTTAAAGGGAGTCGGTGCATAATTAAGCAGGTATTCCATGTATGACATGGCTAGAGCCCAAGAAGAAACATGAGTTCTAATGTTAGCTAACTATTTAATATATAAACACCGCGTTCCCCAATGATATACACTGTTTTGTTTCACATTGAAAACACATTTACATTATAAGGATGATTATTGTTAGACGTATACTTTGGAAACGAAATTGAAATAATTAGGGGTGTACCAGCTGCTTTCGGGGGCCAGCTGGTCTGTCCATCATACCTTTAGTATTACTTTAATTATGTCAATTAATTATAAAGTATTTGCCATAAATTTAATTTTTGTTAAATTAATGCATGAATTGCAATAAAAGAACAAGTTATATATAGTTGTAAATTATTATAAGAAATCTGTTTTTTAGCTTTTTATGAGAATTACTGTTAAAGCAAACTATAATATATAAATAATTAACATAACCTTCAAAAAGAATTATCTTGCAGTTGATGGAAGACTTATTTAAGGATTGAGCTAAGAAGTGAATATGTTAAAACTAATAGAAAGTTAATTTTTAAAATTGCTTTTATTGAATGCTAAAAAAAGCCATAAAAAACTGGTAAAATAAAAAAATCAACTGTATTTTATTGGAAAAAAAAAAGACGATGCTCCAGTAATACCTAATTTTTAATTTTATGTTAACCTAAAATAAATGAAATGAAATGAATAAAAAATAAATAATAGAAATGAAAATAATAAAGTAGATTTGAATCTTCATCCAAAACATAAGAAACCAAGGTTGTAAATTTTAATTGTTTAGTTTTATATTATCTTTAAAAAATTAAAATGACAATAATTTGCACATAAAACTGTATTTAATATCACTGCAATGTGCTCATATAGAAGTATAGTTTACTAAACCAATGAAAAATATTTTTGAAAAATATGTTTAAAAGTATTTTGGAAAAATACTAAGATCAAAGAAGAAAAATATTGAATGAAAAAGAGAAAACTAAAATACTAATTTTTTAAAATTGAAAATGTTTTTTGTCAGTGATATGTTTCGAAGTTATTAAAGAAAATGCTGGAATTTTGTTAATTTTTTATTAAAATCTTAATTTAATTTTTGAAACACTATTTCTTAATATTGCTATCCAAGAAGTAGCTAAATTTGTAAGCACTAAGTCCAACAATCCGCCCCGAAAGGCACAATTTATACCAGCCTATAAATTTTATTATATTAAAAGTATGAATAATTTTATCTCATATTTTTTTAACAAAGGAAAATCTTGCAGCTTTGATTGAACAATGAAAATGATTTGTCTTTCATTTACGATATCGTTGAAAATCAATATTTAAAATTTTGTTAAAATAAAGAAGGAATACATAAGATTTTATAATTAAAAATATATATGTATAAATATACTTTTATTTTAAAGATGAATTAAAATATTTTTTAATCTGGAAACATTTTTGGAAGTTATTTCAGAAAAAACATCAAACTTTTTCGCTGTTTTTAAATAATAAAAATTGTTCTACCAAACATTACACATTCCCACCCTCCAAAACATATTTATTCTTCTCTGTAAACACACACGCACGTTCTCTTTTATTAGAAAAAATTTTTATATAGTAAAAAATTTATATATATATATTACATGGAGAGTCCTTGCAGCCAAATGTTATTTCGAATCGCAATATCATGAAAACATTTATTTATTCAAATTTTGTATAAAAATATTTCTATTATTTTTGACTGTTGGAGACGTTTTCTTTCAAATGAAAAATAATTATACAATACTAAAATAAATAAAGAATAATAAATAAATACATCCGTATTTTTAATAAGTTATTTAATAAATAATAATTTGTAGCGAATGACTTTAAAAAATTCTTAATAAATAAATACATTTTAATAAAATAAAGAATGTATTTACATGAAATTCAATTTAAAGTAAAAAATTATCAGGTGAATTTCTGAAAGAGTGTAAAAGAAACGAGTAAAGTTCCAGAAAGAGTAAAAGAAACGAAACAGTTCGACGATTCAAAGTTTTGGCGGAATAAAATAAAA
This sequence comes from Argiope aurantia, assembly GCA_026543865.1. Taxonomy (NCBI): domain Eukaryota; kingdom Metazoa; phylum Arthropoda; class Arachnida; order Araneae; family Araneidae; genus Argiope; species Argiope aurantia. The sequence continues at coordinate 55,756 of JAPMOR010061426.1, read as the reverse complement.
AACAAAATCGCGTAATAGAAAATGAAAAATATTGGCATAATTCGCCACGAATATGCTTATTTGCCAAATCTTATAACCCCTATTATAGCTAATCCTGGAATTGGGATAGTTCTTGTTAGCGCCTATAGATGGCTGTAGACAGCTGGCGCCGTCTACAGGCACTAATTGGAACCTAGCCTGATCCTCCAATACGTCCTCCGGCTAACGCTACCCTGATAATATGACATCCTTAAAAAAAAATTCGCATGGTTTCAGTTCGCTACTCTGAAATTGAGTTGGTTTTTACACAACTGTTGCTTACATGTTTATTCATCGACTTGTATTCAGATATGATTCTTTTCATTTTCTCCATGCAGAGGACATTTTTTAACAGAAAAATTCAGTGCAATCGAAATTTTTTGTTGATTCTATTTAGCTTTACTATGTCAAGGGAGGACTTGACGTGATTCCATACTAGGCGTCTCAAGATCACATTTTCTACTTCGTCGTATTGGCAACGATGCGACAAATAGCAACACCACTTTAAAAAAAAAA